>SSNP01000095.1:219169-265235 GCA_006937955.1 Pachypanchax playfairii | reverse complement strand
GAGACAGCTTACGAAGCCACTCCTTCGTTGCATCTCCTTCGTCGATCATTGTCATGCTGAAAGACCCAGCCACGTCTCATTTTCAATGCCCTTGCTGATGGAAGGAGGTTTTCACTCAAAATCTTACGATACATGGCCCCATTCATTCTTTCCTTTACACGGATCAGTCGTCCTGGTCCCCTTGCAGAAAAACAGCCCCAAAGCATGATGTTTCCACCCCCATGCTTTACAGTAGGTATGGTGTTCTTTGGATCCAACTCAGCATTCTTTCCCCTCCAAACACGACAAGTTGAGTTTCTACCAAAAAGTTCTATTTTGGTTTCATCTGACCATATGATGTTCTCCCAATCCTCTTCTGGATCATCCAAATGCTCTCTAGCAAACCGCAGACGGGCCTGGACGTGTCCTGGCTTCAGCAGGGGGACACGTCTGGCACTGCAGGATTTGAGTCCCTGGCGGCGTAGTGTGTTACTGATGGTAGCCTTTGTTACTTTGGTCCCAGCTCTCTGCAGGTCATTCACTAGGTCCCTCCGTGTGGTTCTGGGATTTTTGCTCACCGTTCTTGTGATCATTTTGACCCCACGGGGTGAGATCTTGCGTGGAGCCCCAGATCGAGGGAGATTATCAGTGGTCTTGTATGTCTTCCATTTTCTAATAATTGCTCCCACAGTTGATTTCTTCACACCAAGCTGCTTACCTATTGCAGATTCAGTCTTCCCAGCCTGGTGAAGGTCTACAATTTTGTTTCTGGTGTCCTTTGACAGCTCTTTGGTCTTGGCCATAGTGGAGTTTGGAGCGTGACTGTTTGAGGTTGTGGACAGGTGTCTTTTATACTGATAACGAGTTCACACAGGTGCCATTAATACAGGTAACGAGTGGAGGACCGAGGAGCCACTTAAAGAAGTTACAGGTCTGTGAAAGCCAGAAATCTTACTTGTTTGTAGGTGACCAAATACTTATTTTCCACCATAATTTGCAAATAAATTCTTTAAAAATCAGACAATGTGATTTTCTGGATTTTTTTTCCTCATTTTGTCTCTCATAGTTGAGGTATACCTATGATGAAAATTACAGGCCTCTCTGATCTTTTTAAGTGGGAGAACAATTGGTGGCTGACTAAATACTTTTTTGCCCCACTGTATCAGACAGGAAGTGGTAAACAGGAAGCTGAAGCTTTACACTAAACTTCTCATAAAATTCTGGCACAAGGTCGTAACTGGTGTTATTAAAAAACAAACAAACCTATTTACCTTAACTCAGAAAGGTGGATAAGATGTTTAAAGTTAAAATACTAACTCTGTCAATCAAGCACTGGAGAAACCACTTAGTAGAATATATTCCTGTAGTCATCTGCTCCTTGTCCTGTCAAGAAAAAAAATCATCAAGACGCTGCCTCCGTTAGGGGTGGGTGACATGACCTAAAATTAATAAAAGACACTTGTTGATAAAAGCGTCTGCTAAATGACAGTAGTAGTAGTAGTAGTAGTAGTAGTAATATCACGGTATTTTTCATCTTTTGAACGGAGACGGTATAATATCACAGATTTACTTTTTTTGGAACATTTTGGGACGACGGTTATATGCACAACTCTGGCTGGGGAGAGGGACGTGCACAGGGTCCTGTCATCCACCCTGGAGTGACGGTTCTCCCTCTCCTCTCAACAGTTGCAAGGGGAGCTTGAGCTCCAGATTTTACAATTATGTTTTGTTGTTGCTTTGTATTGTACAGAAATTTCGATTTAAAAAAATGACGACAGCAGCTGGTTCTATGTCTGGGTCTTCTTCCACCACTAGCAGGAAGCTGCCGCTGGTTCTTTCGGTGGGCAGTGACTGATATAAAATGACCAATCACATGAGGATCACACCGGGCCTTAGTCTCCTCCTCCAAACAGTCATAATTACTTTCCTTTCGCGCGCGCAGCCTCTCCTGGTTTGCCTTCACGCTCGTATGAGAGCTTCATGTACAGGCGCCTGTTTGGAGATCCACACGCGCGGTTCCTTAATTGCTGGGTTTCACTCACGTGACTCGGAAGCCGCGCGAAACTCAAATGGGGGTCAGGAAGTGTTTCACTTGGCCACAACAACACAGCGCGACATCGGAAAGCGACTATAGTAAGGCTTTAAATGGACTAGCACAGACGCGATATTGCGAAAAAATATATCTTCATTTAGGTTAGGACCCGTATAGTTTAAAAAGATCGGACTTTAAATACAGTCTGGAGGATTTACCCTGTATTGACGCTATCGACATAAACTCTCATCCTGCATACCTCTTTTTACACAGCAAATCAAATGAAAGCCTTCAAAAGCCTGGAAGCCTACAACTACTTTGTTCAGTTTGGGTCAACGATTTAGGATCCAGAGAAGCTTTAAATGGCTGTCGTCTTGTTTTTGCACGGGTAAGTCGTGAGTTGTGCTACTTTTAATTCGTGATAATAATACTATTGCTAATGCTAATAACGAGTGTGTTTATGTGCTAGTATCTACATATAAATACCTTACTATGCCTTTTTAAATACAAATTTCTATTAGATTTGTTTGATTTTAAGTAATTTCTCTCTATATATTTCTATAATGTAGTTCAACCATTCACAGAGATCCACAGAACCCCCCCTAAAAACGTGGTTTGTGGCCAGAGAAAAACTTGTTTATCTGCCATTTTGTAGATGTGTTTCTAAGTAAATGTTCACTAAAACACTAGAACATTTATTAAACCCTTTTATTAAACCTTTTAGAAAGTGATCACTGCAAACTCTAGCACTGTCCGTTTCTGCGCCTCTTGTTTTTAGCTGGAGATAAGCGATCCATTTCTGCCGTCTTCTTTCGGTAGGTTTTTTAAAATTAAGACCTTTGTGGCACACGACTTTCGAGACACGAAAAAAACGTTTGTCTTTCTCCCGATTAGAGCGGTTGCAACAACCGTAGACCGCACAGATTTTGGGTATTTTTAAGCCGAATCAGCAGAGTTCAGCAGGGTTCTATGCAGCAGCTGTTACTTCCTGACCCCCATCTGCATTTGGTGACGTCAATGCTAGTCATGTGAAACCCAGCAATACCCGTGTAATAAATCATACGCGGGCGTGTGGGGTGAATTCAAGCACGTGCTGTGGATTGCACGCGCGCGCACACGCGCAGGGATGCGCGCGCACAGCTAAATACGCGTGCGCGCTGCAGAAAATCACGCTTAGGCTTTTTGACTGAAATTTAAAGCTGGAGTGCGTAACTTCTGTAACTTCTGTCGCCCCCTAGCGGAATTTTTGCGTCATTACAACAATAAAGCTGGTGCTTCCATATGACGTAAGCCCAGCTGCCACCGCTTTATCTCTGCCGTTGTTATTCCAACCGGTATCTGTCTTAATCAAGCTTCAAATTCAGTCTGTTTACTTTACCTGGCTCTATATTTGTTTCAATAAATATCATTTCATTGTTGAAAAAATCAAGAGAAACCAGTAAAATATAAAAATACTGGTAAAAAAAACCTTCAGAGTTCAGGTTGGATTGTTTACAGGTTTGATTGTTCACTTTAATCTACATTTAACAGTTTGGTGTTGAAATTTATTAGTCAGCTGTTGGGGCCACAATGATCTATTTGTCTTATTCAGTGAATTTTTTCAGTTTTGACACGATGCAGAATCCTGCAGTCAGCTGCTCTGATCTGACTGACTGAAAAACCGTTACACTGGCAAACTGACAGACACAAACTGACACAGATAGAGACAGAATCAGCTGATCAGCTGGAACTTCGGCGCTCTGGGTTTCATCTGGTGCGCATTTTATATTTTGACAGTGTGTGCGGACCTGCGGACCACTTATGTGCACCCGTGAACATCAGCCAGATCTCTTCTCTCCACCGAGGAAAAGCGACGCAGATACAAATTCGTGTTTGCCTTCTCCTTCGGTCACTTTCCTTCTTAGCCAATAGTCCTTCTGCCGAACGTCCAGGAATTATTTTTTTTTTCGTGGTAGGATCCACTTCCCGATAAGTGTCTCTCGGCCGTTTATTTGGATTCTCCGCCATGTCGACCTTCACGTTCTGCCGGCTGCTACGAGACACTGCGTTCTATTTCTTATTATTTTTCTTGTTGTGACATAAAAGACGTAATTTCATGTGCGACAGCGCGGGAATGTCGCAGTCGACACGCAAAGTAAAAATGATATATATTGAAAAATACCGTGAGATGTTTGAGGAGCCGATCGGCTTAATCTGCATTGTGTCATCTCCTCTGATAGTGGCTTGGCTGAAACGGACATCCACGGACATGTAAAAGTTACACAGTCCAGCTTTAATTCCATAGGTATCTGACAGCTTCAGCCAGACGTGCGTGCGTAAACATAAGAGCAGCCTTGTTCGACACAAAAAATAGCAAGTGTGTGTGTGTGTGAACATTAGCGGAGGTTTAAGGTCATGTAACTAGTGAGAAACAGCGAGATTTAGTGAGATGCATGTATGATACCGCCAAATGTTTGTGCAAATAAGCGTTGGAGCTGTGTATATAAAAGCGTATGGATTCTCCTTCTGCCTGCCACAACTTTAGAAGAGTTGTCGTCATACTTCTGTCATTAAACTGTCTGACAGTAAGAGAACAAAACACGGCGGATTTCTCGTTTTTAGCACAACTGCCAGGCGATAAAGTTTTATGTCAACAACAGTTTATTATGGTTAAACGGTATATTATGTCCAGAAATGTGCTAATCGCGCTAACATATTAAAAGCAAACATAGTCGCGCTAAAAAAACATATGATAAATCAACAATCAAGTTGGAACATTGTAATGTGACAATGATTTCATGAAGATAAGTGTTGATGAGATGAAGACATAATTACCTGTCCAACAGCAAAGTATCCAGCATCTGTTTGCAGGCCGTCAGACTCACGTACTTTTCACCATCGCTGAAAAGCAACACCAATGTTTACTCTGGTTTTTGATCTCTCTTTGTCCAAAGGTCGTTTGTTTTCTAAAACTTCAAATAGTTTTTTTTCCCAAATTTGTTACTTTGTCCTGAACCTGACGTTGAACCAGCCGGCGGCTGATTCTCCTTCTGTGACATGCTATATCCGCTTATACCGCAACATAGGTGTTCTGCAAAAAAATGTGTCCGTTTATTTGGAGACCAGAAGCCAGATAAATGTGGAAGTCCGTTTGACAGGAAAGAATGTACAAAAATTCCATTCGGCCCGAAACATATGATTGGTTAATGTTTTTAGAAAATTACAGGAGAACCACTTAATTTTTTTTCCGTTTTTTTTATCTTCACAGCATGTTTTTATCCATGCTGTGTTAATATTTTTTAACGGGCATGAAAAAAAACATGTTAAGCTAATTTGTTATGCAAAATGAGTATAGCAGTTTTAAGGAGAAATTGAACAGGTGTTCCTAATAATCCTTTAGGTGAGTGTAGATTGTGTTGTTTGTTAGCTGATTTGATAAATATTGAAACTTAAAAGTGTCTGTCTGGGCTGCTTTCTAACAAATGTATTTGTAGCTCAGGCGATATAGCAGGTCATCCGTTGACTGAAAGGTCACTGGTTTGAATCTCGGGTGATTTACATATCAGGTTATGTGAATGGGTAGATATAAAACTTGTTGTGTGAAAGCTCTTTGAGTAGTCTGAATGACTAGAAAATTGCTATACAAATACAGGAAATTTATCATTTAAAACGATACCCAACACTTAAATTACATTTCAATTGCCATTGAAGTGATTCCAATAAAAATCTCAGCTACAATGCCTTGCCCTGGAAAGAAAGGGACAGAAGAAAGTATGAAATACACAGGTTTTGGGTATCAGAAATTAGAGAGAGAAAATGCAGGAAAAATAAGTCAGACAAGGTTTGTTTTGTCAGTCTGCTCCTTCAATATTTTTCAGACACTCTTCTTTATATCAGTATAAGCAGGATGCAAGTTTTACTGCCTGGAAAAATGACTCATTGATATCAGTGTGAACATCACTCAGTGATCAGTTTATTCCCTTGCATGGCTAAATATTTTATATTTCCCCACAGTCTTATGGGTACTTTACTTACAAACATTGACTCCATATTGGAAACCTTTTTCCAAGAGTTGTCAAATAATTCCTTGACCCTGCTGCACTTTGCAACCTTTTGCTTATGTTAGCAACCATTTAACGTCTGGTTTCATTTCAGCCATAGACTGCTGTAGTTTGAACCATTTCTATCGCGAAGAGCCCCAACAGCTCTCTGACAGCGGCATCTCCTTGAAATGTTAGAGACCTGATGTGTAACAAAAAAGTAAGAGGGATTATTTGTCTGCCTCCTGACTTTAACTCTATCCAAGGCTAACAATCACATGTGCATCACTGCATTCCGTTGACTGTTATTTTTGTATTACGCCTATTTGCACTGCTTTCGTCTAAGGAGCTGTGAAAACCAGTCAAAACACAGCTCTCTCACACTGGACAATCCAGGCCAACTTTAGCAAAGCTAAATGAGGGCAAATATGGTGCTGGCCAATACAGCTGTTGGATAAATACTGCCACACATCCTTCTAATTAAGTTTTCCCCTTATTTTATTATCTCTCTGTCAGATTCTTGGGAATAAATAGATATTAAATTAATTATCAACTTACTTTTTCTTGCTTACCTCTAGTAGCAACTGACCAAAGAAGATAGTATTAGTTTCATTAGCTGAACTTGAATTTCCTTTATATATCAATTTATGCCTTTGCTGGAGTTGAGTACAGTTTGAAAGAAATATTGTATGAAAAAACAAGACAAAACATTTTCAAAATGTTTTAAGAGGAATAATATTATGCAAAGGAGCTCACATGAATTGAACTAGACATAAGATTTACTCAAATTTTAGCTTTTCGATATGGATTTAATGTTCTGTTATTATAGGTATGTGGTCATATCAAAGGTGCAGGATAAAACATGAGGATAAAAATAAAGACTTTTGCTAAAAAAAAATATATAATGATGATAGTGTTGCAAACACAATACACACAAGGAACCAATCTAAGACCATTGGGGTAAACAACACAGAGGAACCTAAGAAGAGGATAGCTGGGCAGGCAGTGGTAAATGCAACAGTACAATCTGACAAGTAAACTGAGAGAGTGATTCTTGAGTGAGCAAAGCAAAATTTGAGTTGGGGCCTCTACCACTGTCAGTAATGGGGTGGCCGTGGCTCAGGCGGTAGAGCGGGTCGTCTGGCAACCGGAAGGTCGCTGGCTCGAATCCCTGCTCTGCCCAGAGAAAAAGATCGCCTGGCCGTTGTGTCCTTGGGCAAGACACTTAACCCACTGTGCCTGTTTGGTGGTGGTCAGAGGGTCTGGCGGCGCTGGTGTCTGGCAGCCTCACCTTTGTCAGTGAGTGTCCCAGGACAGCTATGTGTGACAGGTGTGTAGTTCATCATCACCAAATGTGTGAGTGTGTGTGTGTGAATGACATACTGTAGTGTGAAGCGCTTTGGGAGTCGTAGGACCTGAGTAAAGCGCTATACAAGTACACACCATATTTACCAGTAATGTTGACTACTGTTTTGATTATTCACACATGTACAATAAATGTATCTCTTCATTTTATGATTTCTTGTTTTGAATATATACTTTTAAGACCAGCTGTAATAACGTCATGGTGTTGTTGGATTGTAATCCATAGTACTTAGTAGTACTTTACTTACTAAAGAATGGACATTGAATCAGAATACCAGATAATAGTGGTGTAAACTAGCAAAACGTTTCTTGATTTGTACTTGATTAAGGTAGCAGGCTCCAAGCAAGAACTTTGAGAAGCAATATTGAGAAAATGTTCCATACTTGTAGCAGTTGAGATTACATCATCTAAATGTTAGCCTGGCAGAATTTTACCCATCTGTTATTTTTAACCTTAAATATTAGCAAATGCAGAATTGGCCTGTTGATTTTTTTAAGCTTAATGTTTAGATTGATATATAACTAAGAAGGATGCTGAATGTGAATTCAATTTATACTGAATGGTAAAGGATAAATTAGGGTGAACAAAAATTCAACTCCAATATTGGGCCACTCTCCAGCTCTCCACACAAAAGTTTAGCTTGTATTTAATGGAAATACAACCTGAAAAAGGTTGAGTGATTCTTCTTTTTTGTGTCAGTCAGTTCAAAAATTGTTGAAATCAGGGAGGGTTAAAGTACATTTGCCACTTGTGGCCAGATTAGATATTACAAAACACACACTTAATGCAAGTCTCTCAAAAAATTGTTTTTCTCTTTCCCTTCAGGGCCACTTGAATGAAGAAAAAGAAAATGTAAAACAGAAAAACATTTATTTTTCCCTTTCACTCTTGTATTTCAGGGCAAAAAGTCAAGAGGAAAGAAAAGTTGATCAGACAGATAATGGGACATTCTCAAAATATCTTTTCCTCCCTTGCCTTTCAGGACTTTCGTAGTGTTCCCACCTCCCAGTATTCAGAAATGTGTATTCTGCTGAACCTTCGTTAAAATCTTTTACACCAATTGCCTTATGTTCTTGTGCATTTGAGTCTGGGCCAAAACAAAAGATTACATGAAGACCTGGATATTTTTAGAAATCCCCACTAGGCTGCCAGAGAAGTATTTATACTAAGGCTTTTGAAAAAATTGTATTGTTTAATTTTGATGCTGATAAAAGAACTACAGAAATCTATATTTTTCCATACAGGGTTTGTTCTAGATCTAGCCACAGGCTGTCTAACAAACATGATTTAGGCCATTTTTAAACATACAACCGTTTGCAATAAAAGTTTGGTAAATCCAAACCGCCGTTGTTTTGTTGGCCTTTGTAAAGTTTTTTAGACTTATCTTTAAACTTATTACTTGTTCCTGTTTAAAAGTCACTTACCCCAAGCTCCTACAGGCTCAAACCTAAGTAAACACTGGTTCCCAAACCATACGCAGTAACACTAAAGAGGAACATCAGACAAGGCCTGGGGTTATTCTTTCTCAGCAGAGGATGAGTGATTGTAAGGATAGGGAGAATTTGTGGGGGAATTTTTTCACATACGTGAGTCATTTTGGGTTCAATGGTGTACTCTAGGCAGTCGTTTCTCTTGCTCTGGACAGACCATAATTTCTCTATTTGATAGTCATCACTCTCACAAAGTCTTTTTATTTTGCAATTGCAATGACACAGAAAAAAATTTATCAAGAAGAGAAACAAAAGGGGGAGAACCAAAGTAACACCAAAGTAATGATATTCTCTTTGATCACTGATTTGAGATTTTGTTTGATGATCCACATTTCCTTTGAGGATCTTTCTTTTCTGTCTAGCCTCCTAAAGTAGTGTTTTATGTTAGTGAGCTAAAAAAAAAACAAAGACAGAAGTCATCCATCTGGTTGCAGTTTGGATCCTGTACCAGTTCGAGTGGGAGTGATATAGAGATCTCCAAGGGGCTTACAACAACAACACCTCTTACTTGAAGACTGGTTGCATATTTCAGGCTACTGTAGCAATAAACATACGCAGTAAAACACACTCACAGACACAAAGTTTCATATTAAGAGGAATACACGAACAACAAACTCTTCTGTCTGATAGGGCTGTCAAAATTAACATGTTAACAGCATTCATTTTTTTAAAGTGCAATTAAGGCACATGCTTCTGTAGTTTTGCTTTGCACATGTACACACGCACAGATCTCTTGAACCTCCTGGCAATCCACAGTCTGTGAGGTAAATGACAGGCAGTAATGTAAACGCTAACTCAGTGGATTCTTGCGAGAGCATGAAAAGCAAAAAATGTCCTTTGAACGGGAATTGAACCAGATTGTAAAACTGATAAGTCAAAAGTTATTTGTGCTCACTGTCAATGTGAACTAAGCCATCATCATAGTTTGTTGACTCTCAGGCAGACGTGGTCCAGGTGATAGAGCGGCTGTCCAGTAACCGAAGGGTCACCGGTTTGATCTCCTGCTCCACCCGGAAAAGATCGCCTGGCCGTTGTGTCCTTGGGCAAGACACTTCACCCACTTTGCCCGTTTGGTGGTGGTCGGAGGGTCCTGTGGTGCCTGTGTCTGGCAGCCTCGCCTCTGTCAGTGTGTGTCCCAGGACAGCTGTGGTTACATGTGTGTAGTTCATCATCACCAAATGTGTGAGTGTGTGTGAATGACAAACTATAGTGTAAAACGCTTTGGACTGACTTAAGAAAAGTGCTATACAAGTACATGTCATTTACCATTTCAAATATCACCTGCTAGCGAAGCATACAGCAGATTGACAGAGCACTCCTCCCCCTCGCCAAAAGCAAACCATGCTGGATAGTTTTCAGCAGAGACACTTGTTCCAATTTAATCTAAAGACGAACACTTGATAAATGAACTTCAAGTATACTATTTTTTGCTTGAGGACACTGTTATAGTTATAATAAACATATTTTCATGAAGTGTATTTGTTCACTCCATTACTTAAAGGCCAACTCACTTCCACTCCAGATTACATCCCCCTGTTGTTGCTTACTGTCTAGCTTATTGAATGGTTTATACACTCAACCCATGAAATGACAGAGGCTAATGTTTGAATCTAACAGGGCTATGGCTCTATTGTAAAAACAGTCTGTTAGTCTGTGCTTTTAGTACCCTGAATGTCAGAGATCTTTGTGACCCACATGCTGGACTGCTGCCTGCCTCCAATTAGTCCTGATCCCCGTCAGGTGTGGCTAATCAGCTGCCTCGACTCTCCAGCGCAGATACTCTCTCTGTAAAGAGATCTCTCACCTAGGGTGACCAGATGCAAACTCACCAGATGTGGGACAGGGAGTAGGTTTGGGGGGGACAATGTGGGATGCAGCTGACGCTTGCGGCGGACAACGAAAATGCATATGGCACAGCTTGGCACCCTTGGCTACTGTTCTTTAACAAAGTATATATATATATTATTTCAACAATGTAACAACTGTACAAATAACAACTAACCACAGTATTGCAGTATAACACATCTGTAATCATGGACTCAGACCTGAACATGAAGAGCCACATTAACTCTGTAACATCAGCAGCTTATTACCATTTGAAAAACAGTTCTAGAATCAAAGGGATAGTGTCTAAACCAGACTTGGAGAGACTAATCCACACATTTGTCTCCAGCAGATTAGATCACTGTAACGGGGTTCTGACTGGCCTCACTAAACAAGCTGAAAAACAACTGCAGTACGTACATTCAAAACGCTGCTGCTAGAGTTTTGACTAGAACTAGAAAATATGACCATATTAGTCCAGTACTCAAGTCCTTCCACTGGCTTCCTGTGGCTCAGAGAATTGCGTTTAAAGTAGCTCTTCTTGTGTACAAGTCCTTTCATTGTTTAGCACCAAAGTACATCTCTGATATGATAGAGCCATATGAACCACCTCGGCTTTTAAGAAGCTCAGGAAAAGGTGACCTGATGGAACCCAGAGTCAGGACAGAGCATGGTGAGGCCTCATTCCAGTTTTATGAAGCTTACAGCTGGAATAGACAAAAAGATGTGAGAGAAGCCTCAACTCAAGCAATGTTTAAATCTAGGCTGAAAACTGAACTGTTCACTCATGTATGGACCTTAAAGCATTTGTCTGCACTCTTTGCTTTTACTGTTTTATCTGATTTATGTAATGATTGTGTAATGATTTTATATCTAAATTGTTTTTAAATTGATTTTATTGTTTTGTGAAGCACTTTGAGTTGCCTTGTATATGAATTGTGCTCTACAAATAAATTTTCATTTTTCATTTCATCTGCATTTACCAAAACCCAACACAAATTGTCCATCTTTTCGATGTTAATTACAATAGGAGCTCAAAATAAAAGCTGTAGGCCTAATTAGTCTCGTCCTATCTTGAGGTTTATGAACTTTAACAATAGTGACACTCGCACAATAGAACCTCGTCAAATCTCAATTCAACACGCATAAAGTATAAAGCATAACTTGCATAAAGTGCAATGACAATTTAAATTTCAAAAATCCTAATGAAGCATCCTCCATTGTAGTAAATAAATCAAATTTGTTTTAACTTGTTTTGGTCAGTTTTTTTTTTTTTTGGCTGCAGTCTGATTGGCTGCACAGACCCAGCGCGCCTCCCTGTGTGCCTTGGTGCTGCTGGCAAACCAGACAGAGATACCCTTTTCAATTGAGCAGTGATAGAACACAGTCAGTACCTCCCTTTTTAAGTTAATCTTCCAGAGAGCCTCAGAAAGTGGAGCCGCTGTTGGGCCAACCTTCACAACTGCTGAGGCGTTGGAGTTCCACTGGAGGTCTGCATCAATGTGCACACCCAGGAACTTGAAACTTTGCACATCAATCCATCAGCCACTGAACACCCCCTCGGCATAACTTCCAGTGATGAGTCCCAGCTGCTTAGGTTTTCGGATGGCTCAGACTACCTTTGCCTTTGGGGATTGGTCTAAGGGTGGAAGGGGCCCCTGCACTGTTCCTTTTCCTTGCCTGTCTCTCTCTGTGGTGCTCCATCATGACCCCTCCATACTTAACAACACCAACAACAATAATATTTTCTCTATTGATCCCTCTTGAGAAAATTACTTTTTTGCATTTGACTCATCCTCATTCATGAGGTGAGGAGCAGAGGGCAGCCATTTTGTCCAGTGCCTGGGGGGCAGTTGCAGGGTTGAGCTGATTAAGTTTATGTTGAGTATTACGTTCCTGCTCATCAAGTTTAGTTTGTTCTTCCCAAAGATTTTCGACTGTGTGGACAACATGATCTCTGAACTTCATGTGTTTCATCGAGTTCAGTCCCACCATGACTCTCATGAGAACCTCATGGTAAAGCTGACACCAGCGATGTCTGAAACAATATGCTCATTACAGCATTGCCATTTAGGTCTTCCTCAGTCTCGAGTCACCATCTCTTAACAATAGTGTCCCTAAAATCCCTCCCTAGGTTTACTGATGCCCCTTTTCCACCGACAAATCGGCACGGCGTGCTTGAGAGCGGTACAGTATAGCGCGGATCAACTCGCTTGAGGCAGTGGAAACATAAAGCGGACGTAAGTGGAGATAGGGGCGTGCCCATCTGGCTATGAAAAGTGGCGCGCAAAAGTCTTTGTCCGCGACGTCACAGCCCGTGAAACAACAACAACAATGGCGGATATACGTGTGTTTTTGTACTTTGCGCTCTGTCTATGGTTCATTTTGGTTGGTTTGATTTTTGGTTCTTGTGGACGAAGTCGCCATTGTCCAAAGTCAATTTTATTTTAAAATAAAATATTTGTATGGTTGCTGGGAGTTTTTTTTATAAAGCCTTTTGCGGGAGCGCTTCTATATCACACCACGTGAACACCACACACAGCCGAGCCAATCAGGGTCTACCACTACGTAGGTAGTCGTGTCACTGGTAGCAGTTTACTGGACCAATCAGTAGACAGGTGGGCGTGTGGGCCCGCTTTGGGCCGCTTCGGACCATCGAGGAGGTGGTCTGAAAAAAGAGGCCATGTTGGCGCGGAATGACGCGGTTTAGACCCGAGAAAGGCGGTGGAAAAGAGCGAACCGAGCCGCACCGTGTTCTGTCGGTGGAAAAGCGGCATGAGTGTGAATTAAAATTTCTGCAGACTTCTATTGCTTTTGCTCTTATGCTTTTAATGTGCAAATAAACCAATAGCACTGTCTCGTTTCACAAAACTGGTTTACCGGCTTTTTTTTAAATTCTCTGTTGATTTAGTTTGTTATATTTGTTTCTCTTGCACTGTGAACTGTTGTAGTGTTTTCATTGCATAATTTCTCAACTCGCTTTATTTTGACTGTGTTTTCCTTTCAGCACAAATCACCACAGATTAATATCAGGCAGATCAGCTGTTTGTTTGTTTACTGCTGGAAAATGGTTGCTGCTGTCTTTGTGTTGTTAATAAATAATGGAGGTTTTTTGGGATGTAATGTTGAGACCCTGTTTTGATGTTCTGTTCACTGTTCCACATTATGTGGTGTCTACACTGATGTCTGTAGGTGAGACAGTAAGGGATCAGAACAATTTCCGCTTGAAATGAAAGTGAAAATCAAAATTGGCATTGAAAGATATAATTGTAACTGAAAATATTAATTTTGAACCTGAAATATATATGCATTGAAACAGATACTTCACAATCAATTTTTCACACATTCAAATATCCGGTTTCGAGACGCAAGCCTCTGAAATTGCGGTTCTGAATTTTGGCACTGTCTTTACGCATTCATAAGATAAGATAAGACATCCTTTATTTGTCCCACAATGGGGAAATTCCAGTGTTGCAACACTATATAGGACAGAACACAGAAGGTTTAAAAAATAAATAAAGATGTGCATGCATTAATTAAAAACATATACAATATGGATAGTAATATACGTGTCCGGTTTGTGTATTGCACATGGGATTATTGCAGTTTAGAAATGTTCATTGTAAAGTCTAACAGCAGCAGGAAGGAAAGATCTGCAAAACCTCTCCTTCACACAGCAGGGGTGGATCAGTCTGTCACTGAAGCTGCTCTCTAGAGCTGACAGAGTCTCCTGTAGGGGGTGGGACTCATGGTCCACCATTGACCTGATTTTGGCTAGGACCCTCCTGTCCCCCACCTCCCGAACCGAGTCCAGAGGACAGCCCAGGACTGAGCTGGATTTCCTGATTATCTTGTCCAGCTTCTTCCTCTCCCTCTCCGTGATGCTCCTGCTCCAGCAGACCACACTGTACAGGACCGCTGATGCCACCACAGAGTCATAGAAGGTCCTCAGGAGTGGCCCTCTTACTCCAAAAGACCTGAGCCTCCTCAGGAGGTAGAGACGACTCTGGTCCCTTCTGTACAGTGCGGACTTTAGACACACAGTCCTGGGCTCTCACAAACTGGGGCCTGTTTGTGAGATAGTCCAAGATCCAGTCTGCCAGGTTGTAGTTCACCCCAACATTCTCCAGCTTCACCCTCAGGAGCCCCGGCTGGATGGTGTTAAAAGCTCTCGAAATCGAAGAACAGAATCCTCACAGCACTGCCAAGTTTCTCCAGATGAGTGAGAGAGCGGTGAAACACGTGGATGACGGCGTCCTCCACTCCAATGCCAGAACGGTACGCAAACTGCAGCGCAAACCTGAACTCTGAAGGTTTCCTCCTCCTTCGAGTGCGTAACTTCTGTCGCCCCCTAGCGGAATTTTTGCGTCATTACAAGAATGAAGCTGGCGCTTCCATATGACGTAAGCCCAGCTGCCACCGCTTTATCTCTGCCGTTGTTATTCCAACCGGTATCTGTCTTAATCAAGCTTCAAATTCAGTCTGTTTACGTTACCTGGCTCTATATTTGTTTCAATAAATATCATTTCATTGTTGAAAAAATCAAGAGAAACCAGTAAAATATAAAAATACTGGTAAAAAAAACCTTCAGAGTTCAGGTTGGATTGTTTACAGGTTTGATTGTTCACTTTAATCTACATTTAACAGTTTGGTGTTGAAATTTATTAGTCAGCTGTTGGGGCCACAATGATCTATTTGTCTTATTCAGTGAATTTTTTCAGTTTTGACACGATGCAGAATCCTGCAGTCAGCTGCTCTGATCTGACTGACTGAAAAACCGTTACACTGGCAAACTGACAGACACAAACTGACACAGATAGAGACAGAATCAGCTGATCAGCTGGAACTTCGGCGCTCTGGGTTTCATCTGGTGCGCATTTTATATTTTGACAGTGTGTGCGGACCTGCGGACCACTTATGCACCCGTGAACATCAGCCAGATCTCTTCTCTCCACCGAGGAAAAGCGACGCAGATACAAATTCGCATTTGCCTTCTCCTTCGGTCACTTTCCTTCTTAGCCAATAGTCCCTCTGCCGAACGTCCAGGAATTTTTTTTTTTTTCGTGGTAGGATCCACTTCCCGATAAGTATCTCTCGGCTGTTTATTTGGATTCTCCGCCATGTCGACCTTCACGTTCTGCCGGCTGCTACGAGACACTGCGTTCTATTTCTTATTATTTTTCTTGTTGTGACATAAAAGACGTAATTTCATATGCGACAGCGTGGGAATGTCGCAGTCGACACGCAAAGTAAAAATGATATATATTGAAAAATACCGTGAGATGTTTGAGGAGCCGATCGGCTTAATCTGCATTGTGTCATCTCCTCTGATAGTGGCTTGGCTGAAACGGACATCCACGGACATGTAAAAGTTACGCACTCCAGCTTTAACAGCAAGTGATACTACACTAAAATAGGAGAAAAAATATATCTGAGACAAAAATATCAGAGACAATGGCTTAAAATTTGTTGTGCATTGTAGCACAAAAATTACATTGTCCTTCACTTTCTTACAATTTATAAACGAAATAATTAGTGCTGTCATGAGATTAAAAATTGGATGAGATTAATAAATTTTGAGCAGTAATTAATTAATCTGATTAATCTTATTTTTAATCTAATTTAATAATAGCTAAGAAAAACACTTTTGTTATCCATGGTTCCGTTGGGACGTTTTTGAAAAGCAATTTTTCCATTCATGGGACCGACAACTCTCATATGCTCCTCCATTGTCACTTCTCCGCCCTGCAACTAACCGCTTTTGCTCACCTTGCCGTCACTGGAAGTCAATCAGCAGCCAATAGATGTCCACCTAAGAGTAATTAATCCAGGGCTTAATTTGAGCCGGAACAAGATCTGGGAACTGTCTTATTTTGAAAGGGTGTGTTCCGGTAACTGTTTTCTAGGATCCGTTAACGGCGCCAGTTGGGTTAAATAACAGCGGCATCAAAATACCAAAAAGGCAGTATAACTTACTTCTGGGTTTATCATCACTTTTTCTATCCCTGCTTGACAATTTACACCCGCTGTGCACCGGTGCACAGCGCTTGGTCTGGTCCGACGGTTGTGTATGTGTGTGCGTTCATAGCTACATGTCTATGTGTGCGTTCCGGTATCAGTCAGTGAATTCTGGTCTCATAGCGCTATTTGCTTTCCGGTAACTTTTGATTTACAAATTAAGCACTGGATTAATCCCTTTGTACAACTCCAGCATAAGAAGCCAAAATACTAAAAAAGGATTTTATTTAAAAGCAACTCAAAAGCAGAAACTGTAAATATAGATTAAAAATTAGATTAATGCGATTAAGGAATATAATGCACCAAATGTGGCTGTAATTAATCGCAACTAACACGATAATTTGACACCCTTAGAAATAATACAATGGGTCTGTTGCTTCAAAAGGTAAATAGAATAGCCCATTTTCACTCCAGGTGAAATATGGGACAAATCACGTTCCTTTACACCTCAATACAGAATGAGTAATATTTACTCTAAATACAGGACATTTCTGTTTTTTACAGAACGGTTGGCAACACTAATGTGAACTGAAAATGTGTTTTGTTTTGAACAGGGAAGCTAATGGGCTGCTGCGTTAGCTCCCGTCTGACTGTTGCTGCATCATTTCATTATCTGCCGTGAGTCTCGAAAATTCACCAGGTGTTTAATCTTTAAATGTCGGATCAGATTTGTTGTGTTGAAGTCCTTTGTCTCGCTTCATCTTCATTCCTCGCATCAACTTTTTCGTTGCATGTTTTGCAGGATGCAAACTTTACAGATCGTATAAAAGTTCCACTTGGCGGACATGTTTGTTGTTGTGAGTTTGCTGTTGCGTGTGTGAAGGAAAGGAGGAGGGGGGAACGCTACTCAGCTGGCTGCAGAAATACAGGTGATCAGTACTTGTAGTGTTTCCGGTGTACTGTACTTTTGTACTGTACAGTTCTTGCATATGACAAAGTCCTTCTCCAGCTTTGTTCCATCCTTATTGCTGTAAAATCCAAAATGTATCCACACTTTTGACTTGTAAGCAGCCGGTGACGTGTGTCCCTCTGATTCTCGCTTGATTCCGCCGTTTGCTCTCCCACCGTGTTGTGTCTGCCTGTCTCTGTATCTGACTTCCGTCCACTTCACCACCGCTCCCACGAGGAGTGCCCCCCGGCGGACATACAATGAATTGCTCAACAGGCTAAACAATGAACATTGAAATAACTGTTTATAGTGGCCGTATGTGAAAAAAAAAAAAAATTTTCTTCAAATCGAGAATCGATCGTGACGCAAAATATTGTGATACATCACCATATCGAGATATTGTCACACTCCTATTCATCTGATTGGATGGTGGTAGATCAAATTGTCCAATTAGAGAGGAAGCCACTTCCTGTCCATCAACACCTGCTGACTCTTAAAGGGAAGTGGAGATGGCTGTGAAGATCTAAATGAGTTTTGGGGAAAGTAGGTCAGGATGATGGAGATTGTTCTTCAGTGTGTTTTTTTATTTTTCATGAGAACTTGCCATAATTTCTTTATGCTCACTTTTTAGGTCAATCAAAATGACAAAAAAGTTGATTGGTTTTATCATACAAATTGGTTTGCAATAAATGCTTTTTTAAAAATACTTTACTTATTTAGCCATTTGTTTCAATCAATTCACCTTAAAAGGATCCCAAACAAGTTTAACCACAAATAAATGCATAGAACTGTACAATTTCTTCCTCATACATGCTTTAACAATGTCCTGATCACTAGAAAGAGCCCAGGCATTTTCACCGTAGTTGTCTCCATATGCATGTAAAATCATTTAGAGCTTGTTCGGGTCGAACACACACCATACTTTCCAGAGGCACTTGAATGCATCATGAAGTCATGCGTATTCATGCTTAGGCGTAGAGTTTGCTATTGTTAGCTAGAAGCTGCAGAGAGAGGCGCGTTTGAAGCATTGCTTAGAGCAGCTTTAAGACACTTGAAAAGGAGCAGGCAGAGGTACAAATTTTACCACCTTCCTCCATCCACATATACACTGTTCAATGTCTCACCACAAAACAAATAAATAAACAATATCAGAAATTTTGAAAAAAAAAAAAGTCAAACAAAATAATACAAGTTCTTGTATATTAAAATCCACTGATCAAATGAAACAACATCCCTTCTGTGACACTGGCATTCTGGGATCAAATTATTGTTGTTCATTTTCATATTTATCTAGAATAGAGGAAAATTTTGTTTCTCAAATTAAGCTTTTTTAAAGCTCAGGAGACAAAAATGAGATTCTCATTTCAGTCTCAGTCTAGTCTCAGTTTTGTCTGATGTATTTCTCTTTTGTTTCTCCTAAAATTCCCTAGAAGCAATAAGTGAGACAAGAAATGGGAGTTCAGTCTGAGACAATACTGAGAAATTGCTTAATGGCTCATTTAAGTATCCAAAGAGTCTCCAAAGGACCAATAAACTAGTTTAATAAAAGACACTATAAAGAAAAAAATGAGACATACTTGTAAATTAGCCCAAAATGTATTTATTTGAAACAGACATACCATAATACACAACCAGCCATTGAACAGGTTATGCAACATGTGCAAAGGTGGGTAGTGATTTTACAAATCAAACAAAAAACCTTTTCCAGCTTTCCTTGCTTTTTTATAACATACTTCTGATTAACTCATATTTACAGATTTATTTTGTACAGTTTTGGCCTACTATTACTGCTCTGTGTGCATTGAGAAACCTCCTCTCAATACTGTTTTAGTCTGTATACTGGAATTTCAGTCAACAATTCCACTTATTTGTTTTATTCCTTAAAACTCTAATCCGGAGTTTCTTCTCAGAGGCACCACTAAGGTGATAAAAATGTGTTGCATCTTTAAGTCCCACCCCATTTGTGTCCGTGATACGATAGCCAGCGTCTGCTTTCATCCGTGCACACATCACCTTTGTTACAATGGACACTTCATTAGTAAGTTACATTTATAAAATTTATGTTTATTTAAGGCGGTTACTGCTCCATGATTCACGTGTCTTTGTGGTGTTGCAGTGTCAGGATACATGCACAGGCACGCTTGGTTGATTGAGAGGTGTACTATGTGAATGGCTAATGCTATTGGCTAATGCTCGGCGGTACTCAATTAAAATTAAATGCACCAATACAGGGCAGCGGGTGGCTTTAAGAAAGAAAAAAATATGACATTTTTCTGACATTATATTACAGTACCGGGTCAGAAAATCACTTTTGTGGAATTTCAAAAAAATCATACATAACTTGCACACATATCCTGAAAAAATTCAGCCAAGGTTTACGAGTTGTTTACAATGCTGCAAAGACATGTGAATCATGGCGCAGCAAGTGCCTTAAATAAAAATATAAATTGTATAAACATAACTTACCCATGAATTGTCCATCATAACAAAGGTGATGCGCGTGCACCAGTGTTAATTTTGGCAAGAAATTTTAATTTAGTTTTAGTCATAGTCTTTTGACTAAAATTCTTTTCAATTTTAGTCACTAAACTAGTTTTAATTGTAGTCTAATTTTAGTCGCCGAAAATATGTGGCAGTTTTAGTCGACTAAAATAAGTATATTTTCTGAAGTATTAATTTAACAACTGCAATATCATCTGGCGTCTCAAACAACTATGGAAGCCTCTGCTCACCGCTCAATAAGCCAATCTCTGATTGGTTCTTTTCACAGTAGCCCCAGCTGTTAGCTTTTTGACTGATTCCTCTCTGCATCTTTCTTTTCCTCTGATTGGATTTCGTCGCTGTCAATTTACGTGTCGTCTTTTATTTGTCAACGAAAATCAACATAATTTTAGTCATAATAATTGTCTCAAATAGGGCCGTCTATTTTAGTTTTCGTTTCGTTTTTATCCGCAAAAATATGTTCGTGACTAAAATTATGACGAAATATTTCAGTCAACAAAATTAACACTGGCATGCACAGATGACAGCAGACGCTGGCTATCGTATCAGACACAAAGGGGGTGGGGTTTAAGGTGCAACACATTTTTCCACCTTAGTGGTGACTCTGAGAAGAAACTCTTTAACACAACATTCAATCACTTTATACAACAAACACACAAGGCAACCAATCGAGTATGTTCAGAACTCACTCTACAGAGTCTTCGCAGCTCTTAGATGGTCACCGTTTTGAATCCTCGCTCTGCTCAGAAAAGATCGCATGGCCATTGCGTCCTTGGGCAAGACACTTAACTCACTTTGCCTGTTTGGTGGTGGTCGGAGGGTCTGGCAGCCTTGCTTCAGTGTGTGTCCAAGGACAGCTGTGGCTACAACATGTGTGTAGTTTATCACCATCAAATGTGTGAGTGTGTGTGTGAGAATGACAGACTGTAGTGTGAAGCGCTGTAGGAGTTGTATGACTTAAGAAAAGCGCTATACAAGTACATGCATCTGTTGATGAGGCCTTTTTTGACTGCAGTCCATCCAACCGGCATACTGCAATGCACGATGTAAGCTGTAAAACAATACAACAAAAAATGAGTACACAAAACTTTAAATTTATTTTGGGCCATCATTCAAGCAGATCAGACAAATTAGATTAGTGTAAACGTACTTAAAATCTCATCCAGTTTAGAGTTCTTCCAGACAGTTCTCCCTTCAGGTAAGTTTCCATGCTTCCCAAAAGCACCAGCATTTTTGCACTCCTTTGCTGAAAAGAATTAACCAAAAAGATGAAGACAGTCTTTTCTGCAAGGTGGGTGGGAGGAAATGAAGAGGCCACTTTCAGGGTACAGCTCCTGTTTCTTGGATTTACTTTTTTTGCAGTCATCACATTGATCACCTGATCCAGTTTATCTGAAAAGAGTCACAATGATTCAAGTTGGTCCCCACCTGCAACATAAAATACAAATCACATTTTAAAAGAGCAGTTTTCAGGTTAAATATGTTCTAAAATGCATTTGACATGTTGTAAATTACTATTTAAAATGTTTAAATTTTTTAATTTCACAAAGTTTCATAATCTGGACCTGTGACGTAAGCAAAGGGAGTTATATACTACATGCAGCCAGTGTGAGTCAGTGTGGTTACTAGCTTTGATTGTGTTAATTTGTCTTAAAATAATAAAATTATTATGTTTGTGGAGGCTGTACAAAAAGGCTGTCAGAATGTGTCCACAAATTAGGGGTGTCAAATTATCGCGTTAGTTGCGATTAATTAATTACAGCCATATTTGGTGCGTTTTATTCCTTAATCGCATTAATCTAATTTTTAATCTATATTTACGGTTTCAAAAGTTTCAAAACTTAATTTATCTGTTCACTGACAGCAGCTTCACAAACTTTTAGAAAAAATACAAAAGAACTTTTAAACAGTTTTTAGACAGGGTTGGGTCACTCATTAACTAGCTGGTAGCTTGGTGCAGAACATTGTTGAAAACGTAAAATAAATACACAAAACATGTTATGTTGGACATATCACTGACCTAGCAAACAAGAGATAAGTTTGTTTTACTTACTTGTTTCGTGAAACAGCATCAAAGATATTTTTTCTTAACTGAACGTCCCGCGGTTTTACTGGCTTCCAGCTCCAAGTCGACTGTTATTTCTTCTTTTGTGTTTTTTTTGAATGGCGCAAACAAGTTTAGGTTCACCAGCTGCATTATCACCCCCTATCGTTCACCAAGTAGTAGCGCGAAATAAATATGTATACAAACTTGAGATCAAAGTGAACTCTCTTTTTAATCTTGAGAGGAGTCTAATATGAGATTTTGTTCCTTTATTGGTCAAGAGAAATAAATGAGAAACGTGATAAATAAGCCATAGATTCAAATATTTCTCACACAAAGTTTAAAATGGTCTAGGAGTTCAAAATGAGATCTTTTTGAGATCTCTTTGAGAGTACCTGTTCCTCTAGTTTCTTACATGTTACTTGAGTTTTAATGAAGAGTGTGTCTGTATGATCCTGCATTATTCTGATCACTACTTTCTGCATGATGCTTTTTATTTGTTGGGTAACATTTTACTTTAAGGTACACAAAATTGTGCTATGTTACTAGGGAATGACTTGGGAGGTTATGAGTAATGAACTACAGACTAATGGGTAGTTAACCAGTACTTACTGGTAAAACACCCACCAGTCTTATTCAGGGGCTCCCAAGTACCTACTGAGGAATTAATTGTTACTTTGAAGCCTCCTCCCAAGTACCTACTAAGGAACAAATCATTACTTGATACCTAACCATTACCTACATTTTTTTATTATCTGATCTTGACAAATAACTGATTCATTAAAAATAAAAAATTTGACCCAAATATTTTTTTTAAATTATGACTTCATGAACATAGCAATATAATCAGGAGAGCTGAGAATCACAATAGAAGTACTTTTTATTTCTTCTATTCAGTTTTTATTATAGAAGCTGTGCAGTTTCATTCACACACTGACACACACATACAAATAAACATCGACACGCAAATGGGCATGATAGACACACCGGTGCACAGATACTAAAATCTTCACACGCATACATTTAGAGCTCCCACGCATACACTAATACAAACACAAGCACACACACGAACACATTCACACATCCACATAAATTCATGCATACATACGCACGAGCAAACAAATCTTTGTGTATAATTGAGTACTATTGCATAAGAACTCGTAGAGTGATATATATTTATGATTATAAACAATACTAATGTACAGTATTTGGTTTGGTTTGTTTTTGTGTTAGTTTTTGTCTGTTTTTGTTGTCTCTTTGCTCTTTGCTGCTGCTGAGGTGTGATTTGATTTGATGCCTTTATTGTCCCACGGGGGGAAATTATGTGGAGATACAGAGAACAGCTTGACCACCACGCTCCAAGCTGCCCAACCCTTAAGGCCGGCGGACATTGCTCAGGTCAGCCAGGGTCACATAGGAAAATACATACATAGATATACATAAGCATGCATAAACCTGTGTTAGAAAAAAAACAGATGAATAAGACGCAAAAATAAGATGAAAAGAGGTTCCCCACACCCAGTGCCCACAAGGGGGCGCTGGATGGAAGACAAAAAAACTCCTTAGCAGGGGGGTGAACAGATACCACGCACACACAATGAGGTCATTAGGGGTGTGTCTACGATGTATGATTATGTGGACGTGTTGCAAGAATCTAAACACCGTCGCTGAGCAACACTTTCAGATGTTTTTGTCAGGAAATCTCTGTCCTTTAAAGTCTGTCTGCTCCAGCTTGGCATTTGGAGTGAGAGGGGGCAGGATAGGGGAACCGAGTGTCCCATCTGCATTCTCCTCAGGGAAGTTTGAAGTGTTGACCTTCGGCCCAGCCAAAACAAGACAGAACTGCAGAATTCAGCAGCCCTTTCAGTCTCTTATGGTACACTTTTTCCAGTGGAGATCAGAAACAGTCGAAATGGACCAAATCACATGAAAAAACAGCCAATCAATCACTCCTCCACACTGAACTGAACCTGCAGCTTCTCCAAGATGACACCCATCCTTCCAGTGAGATCCTAACCACATCAGTACGTAATCCAGACCCCCAGAGTTTTTTAGTCCGAGTGCTACCAGATAAGGTTGGTTGGTTTACACTGAATTCCACCACAGGGATCAAGAGTACCAACAGTGGTACCTGGACCACAGTTTGACAACAAAGGCTTTACATCCAGATGAGCCAGGTGTTTTAAATGCCCTTCTCTATTTTTGAACAACATGTGCACCTTGTAAAGTCTGTGATGACAGCAGCCCCAGCCTCTGCGTCTGGTCTGATTTATTTGCTCTGGATAGGCCCTGTTAAAGAAGTCATCCATCCCCAGAAGAAAAATGTGTTTCCAAGGATATGTCTCATTCCCATTTCTGTGGTGTGAGATTCCACTCTAACTATCATATTTTTCTCCCTAATCCTCCCATCCACTTTAACTGCCAAAAGAAGCTTCTTCAGCCTTCCTTTGGTATGGTGATGATCTAAGCAAGGGCCCGTGAAGCAAAACTAACTCCATCTCTCAAAAATGTCCAGTTCATCTGGCTGCCAGCTCTTAGATAAATACCTCTGATTATGAGAATCACCTTTGAATGAACCACTGAATGTGTGCAGATACATGTATATGTTGTTTTGCATCCTAACCTGCCAAGCTGGGCTTCATTAGGCTTGACAGGCTTATCAAAGCATATAGAATAGATCCAGCTAATCAAAAACTGAGAATTTATATATTGACTGTATTTTAAACCTATATCTAATTGTAACCATATTATAAAATAATACAGTTATTAACTTTCCTCACGAAGACTGAATGTATTCAAGGAATCTTTAATATCTCCTTGGTGCAATTCATCCTGCAGCAACAAGCAAACAGCTCAACTCACTCTCCAAAACAAAACAAAAGAAACTAAATTAAATGAAAAGACACAAAAAAGAGCTACATATTTAACAAGGTAATGCAACAAGGTCCAAAGAAAAGTTAAACCTGTTTGTCCTACATTTTGGCAGGATCTCATTAGCAATAGCAGCATTTTTTTTTACCATGTTCTG
Source organism: Pachypanchax playfairii (assembly GCA_006937955.1). Classification (NCBI taxonomy): domain Eukaryota; kingdom Metazoa; phylum Chordata; class Actinopteri; order Cyprinodontiformes; family Aplocheilidae; genus Pachypanchax; species Pachypanchax playfairii. Next base: position 240,044 of record SSNP01000095.1, on the reverse strand, counting down.
TGTGGCAGTAAAGGAGTCCGGATGTCCGGATGCATAGAAATACCTGACACATTTGACACAGCGGTTTTAGCCTGTTTGGAGACACTCTGGCTGGGGAGAGGGACGTGCACAGGGTCCTGTCATCCACATCCACCCTGGAGTGACGGTTCTCCCTCTCCTCTCGACAGTTGCAAGGGGAGCTTGAGCTCCAGATTTTACAATAATGTTTTGTTGTTGCTTTGTATTATACAGAAATTTTGATTAAAAAAAGTACGACGGCAGCTGGTTCTATGTCTGGTTCTCCTTCCACCACCAGCAGGTAGCTGCCGAAAATCACGCTTAGGGTTTTTGACGGAAATTTAATTCCATAGACCAACATCTACATTTAAAGGGACCGTATCATGCTATTTTACAGTTTTCAACGTCTGGGGTCGGCACATATATGATAAAACCTTACTGTTTAAGGTATATTCACTTCATTTGTCCTGAAATATAACTTACATTCTCGAGTTATTCTTTGACCAGGAAGTAAAACGCTCGGTTTACCTAAAACCCCGCCTACCAGCTTTGAGTGTGATTTGGCTATTTAGGAACACTAAATAAACTCTTGCAGCCAAATGCGCATTTTCAACAAGACATTTTTTAGAATGAAATACAACGAAATTGAGGTGCTAATTTGTCAGAGGACGCTCGGTTTTGAGGAGCGTCTGGAGGGAAGCACAGTCCACTCGCGACTGGATGCGAGCCGACCCGGGAGATGACACCAAGACTGGGATCAGACCGGTGAGGTGAGACAGGTCGTAGGCAAGGAGCAGGTTTCTGGAGGCCGCGACCGTACTCGCTGACTGGGAGACCAGCAGCAGAGAGCAGGGCGGACTGAGACAGAGATCGACTGGGACAGGTCTGAGGAAAAGGCTGGATTATTGAGGCGGATAAACTGCAGCACGGAGGCTAACAGGAGCTTGTGGCAAACAGGACGTATGACTGAGCGCGGGCAGGGTGAGTGACTGAGTCTTTTATCCGGTGGTGGGACGGGCTGCAGTGACGTGGAGCTCCGCTGTTAAGCTGGATTCATACTGACATGTGATTATCAGGGTCGAGTTGATAAGTCTTTATTAGCAGCTCATGCTAATAAAGAACAGCAGGTGGTTGAAGTGTGGGAACTCTGGGCTGCAGGTTAAAACATCTGCCGTGATGAGCTCCTGACAAATTGCTTCGGACTCTCGCAGCTCGCCTCGTACCTGAGAAAAAAGGGTTAGGGTTTTTTTACTACAGGGGCAGCAGGGATTGGTCAGGAACTTCCTGATGCGACACCGTGATGTAACGGGGCTCAAACTTAGCCGTTTTACATGAGAGAGTAAAGCAGCTGCTCAGAGCGCGGGATTTAGGAGGATTACTCAGGAATGCACGAATTAAGCCAAAAACCACTCTGGAGGTCTTTTAAATAAAGAAATAGCATCACAACATGGTTAAAAGCTCCAAAAAGTTGATTTTTGATTATACTGGACCTTTAAACACTGACAATGTCATTGTGGACACAAACGAATAATGACACTGCTAACACACAACATCCCCAGTGGCAGCTGCAGCCCAAGTCAGTGAATGTCTGTGAACATCTGTACACACACCTGTGTGCATGAACGTGCCTGTGACCATAAGGTTTCTCCATGAAATTGTTTGACAGTAGGTGTGAAAAGACCCAGCCCCGGCCCCCCACACCTCAAAGCAGACCACAGGGCCAGCCCAAGCCCAAGGGATCCAGGCCGAAACCCGCGGAGCAGCAGAGCCTAGGCAGGCGACCACAGAAGCAACCAAAGCCCCCTCCCAGACCATAGGCATTCGTTGAACATTTGTTTAATTGTGTTATAATATGGGACTGAAGTTTCACGTCTTATTCCATGTTTGTTTAGCACTGCTTGATAACTCTTTGCTGTGAATTCTGTACTGTTGTCTGATCTGACACACTATACCTTCCCATATGGGGCCATATTAGCTAAAAAGACTTTGGTTGCTTGGATCGTGTCACTCTTGTTTTTAAGAAAGTATACAAATATTGCACCTGAAAAATCATCAGTAAACAATAATGCATATCTATGACCATCTCTGGATTCGGGATCTACCGGTCCTGCAAGATCTGTATGAACCAGTTCTAGGGGTTTGTCTGCTCTTCTGTCAGGGTTTCTACTTCTAGTTTGGACAAACTTTCCCTACACACCTCACAGTTTACATTCTGGTCATTTTTACCTTTGATTTTCATACCATCAACCACATTTTGCAACTTCAGAATGTCAGAATGATTACAATGACCTAAAATTTCGTGCCACGTTTGCACATCAAAACAGTTATTACACTTATCATACTCACTTACAGCTTCAAGGTAATATAGTCTGTTGTAGCGTTAACCTAGGCATAATAATAGAAATTGGGCAACTTGTTAATCATTACACTTAGCTCTCAAAGTATGCCTTTTGTTTATAGATCTCAGTTTTGTTAAAGAGTCCATTTCATACACATTTCAGGACTTTGTGGTTATTTCTTAAAGCAGAACTAAGTAAGTTTTGCTCTCGCTCTCCCCCTACTGGTCCCCTGTGAAAGCTCACTGTCGTAACGTTCCCCCGCCGCCGCCGCAGACGCTGATGCTCTGCCGATGTTCACCCGCGACTGAGCTCTCTCTCGGTCCCAATCACGTTTTCTTTTTTCTGCTCGTCGGTCAAAGGTTTTTTCGTTCTTTTTGGTTCTGCCATCTTTGCACTCCTGGGGGTGGCGTTGCTAACAACAGCAAGGGCTTCATGCTTGTATTTATGTACGTGAGTGTGAGTGCCGTAAAGCAGGTTTGTTCTCGCGAGATTAGTCGGGTCCGATCCACTGAAAGCTGCAAGTGCTGTTTTCAGGACACAGACCCCGGAGGGAGGGGAGGGACCCACGAATCACCCCGCCAAGTCCTTGTTTACCGCCACAGGGACTCTAGAAAACATTTATTGAGGTGAAAAAACTTACTTAGTTCTGCTTTAAGTATTAACCTGTAATATGAATCATTTTATATTTAAAAAACATCAGGAAACACTTATTAACAGACCTTTCAATCTGTCTGCGTTAAAATTTGGGTAGTTCCGGCTCCTTTCGTCAGGCTGCTTCGACTGCTTTGTCAGCAGCTTGTTCATATTCATTGTTTGAATTTGCTGGACTCTGATTGGCTAACAAACTAGCCAATGACAGCAAAGAATACTGTTTCCTGCCCCGCTGTGCATGGCAACGTCAGACGTAGTGTCTTTCTGTTTGCTACGTTATGCTACAGCATTTTAGTCAGTAGCATGCTAGGCGTGGTTTCAACTGTGGGAGCTGCCGAAAACTAATGAACAAAGGGTTTGTGACGAAACAGACACAGGCTGTTCGGACTCGGGAGAAATCGGGTGTTATCGCCACCTGCATGGTTTGGGAGATTAAAACTGAAAGAGAAGTTATTGACCTGTTTTCAGACCCACTACGAAGGTAAGAACACCTGTGGAGCTAAAATATTCAAAGAAGATCTACTTTAAAGATCATGATTTTGCACAGAAGTAATTGGAGTGACAACAGTACTTTAAATATATACGGGGATTTATATTAACAATATTAACAGGTTGTGAAAAGAATGACTGAGTGATTCCAAATCAGGTTATTGCAAGATGAGGGAATTAAGGTGTTACGACTAAAAGTAATTATAGGTCTCCTCGTTGCTCAAAATTATCAAAGCATATCAAATTATGGACACAACCATTACTACTGCACCTGACCGTATTCTGGATTCAGCAAGTAGAGATGGGCACTGGACTGGGTTTTGCTCCAGGTGGTTCCTCCCGCAGACAATAACCTCTCTGGGTCCCACTCAGATGGGCATGTCAGCCTTGGCTCAGCTTGAGTCACTGATGGTGGTTCGGTTGTCCTCGACACTCAAGTGGTCTTATGGTGCATTCACACCGGCCCAACCATCAACTTCATAAGCGGCAATTTTATATGTAAAGTCTATGGTGGACGGGCGTCAGACAGACGTCAACGGCTCTGCGTCGCTTTGTGAGCATTATGAGCGGCAACTTTTCAAGCTTTTCTAGCGTTTCAGGCGTTGACGCTTGAAAAGCTAGAAAAGCTAGAAAAGGTCAAAGTTCAGCTAGCTGAACTTTTGACGCTCTTAACGCTCTTGAAGCGGCATGTCAACCAATCAGAGCGTCTCATCGTAGTGACGTAAGACGTCACAGCACGTAGCCGGGAAGAAGCGGGATCAACCAAAATGGAAAACGTAGCTCCTGGAGCAAATGGTTAAACTCACCAAACTCAGAACGCATCTGAAGAATGGGGTGTATCCACAAACGGCGCTGATGCACCCGACGTCGACGCTGTCTAGATCTATGAAGTAAATAAATCCAAGCCACTGTCTCAATATGATCCGCCATAGCTCCGAACATCCGATAACAAAGGAAGCCCCGCCTTCGCGCTCTTTTTCGGTCAGGCTTTACGAGCTTTAACGCCTATGCGCTCTGACTGGCAGGCGTTATGAGCTTCAACTTCAAACGTCAAATTTGGAGCGTTATCAGCGTTGCTTGACGTTGACAAAGTCGCCGGTGTGAATGCACCTTAAGGGTTTTAAAGGTCCAAAACTGTTTGTCAATCACCAGATTTGTGGCACTGGTGAATAAAACTTGTGCTTTGAAGTGATTGGTCACAGAAAGTACAAAAGAATAGAAAAATGCTCAATTAAGATAAAAGTACCTTCTAAATAAAATGGAAAAGAGAGAAATTTAAAAAATTGAAGTTTCTAAAAACAAAACACGAGGAGATTGGTCTTCCCCGGGCACTGGCTTGATGCTGTTTGCTAGTTTTAGGCCTTCATCAGTGATGAGGAGGGGTAAGTTTCTTCCTCCTCTCAGACTGAAAAAACCAAGGAATGCTCAAAAACTCAACTCATACCAGCTGAACTGAACTCAACTGCAACTCCAACTGAACTGAACTGGAGGTGGAACCTGAACTGCAACTCTTTTATCAGGTCTGATTAAGACAGACTTCTGATCAACAGACTTCTGGTGTGTCCAAACTTTTGGTCTGTATTTTATGTTCCAAGTATTTGATTCCTTTACTGCTCCAATCTGAGAAGTTTATCATCTTATTGTTTTGTAAGATATCAAGGTTGTTCCAGATGGATGTACATTTGCATTGGATAGGTGAGACTCAGTCATATTGAGAAACTCCCACCAAGCTGCAAGAGAATAACTAATATTAACATTTTTAAAGCAGACATGTATTTTAATATTTGGGCTAATGAAGGGAAGGTCAGAGATTTCTATATTACTGCACAGAGCTTGTTCTGCATCTAACCATGGCTCATCAAAGGTGTTTTTATTAAACCATCTAAAGATGTACTGTCTTTCCATATGAATTTAGAAATTAATGAGTCCAGAGACCTCAACCAGTCTGTTGGTGGTCTATTTGATATTATTGTGAATAAATAATTTACTCTTGGTAAAACCATCATTTTAAGTGACGCAACCCTTCCCATGAGTATTAAAGGTAGTGACTTCCATCTAATCAGATCATCTACAACTTTTTTTAAGAGTGGGGTCTAATTTACTTGAATTAAGTCTGTGACGTTGGGGGAAACATTAGTACCCAAGTATTTAATATTTCCCGACTGTAACTGAGTTCTTGGGGGATTATTGAGAAAACAATTTACTGACATAACTGTTGATTTTAACCAATTTATTGAATAATCTAAAATGTTAGATAAATAATTTATCAGTGCAATCACCTCATTGAGTGAGTATTTTGAATCTTTTAGTGAGGGGGAGAGAGGACATCCCTATCTGGTGCCTCTCTGGAGACTGAAACTGCCAGATGTTCAGTCATTTGTCCTGACACAGGCTGTCGGAGAGTTACATAATATTTTTAACCAGTTTAAAAAGCAATTTCCAAATCCAAATTTGTGCATCACTGCAAATAAGAATTTCTAGTTAACCCTATAAAAGGCTTTTTCTGCATCTAATGATAGAATCGTGGTTTCAAGATTTTTGTTGTGTGCAAATTCTAATAAATTAAACAATCTTCGTGTATTTGTAGATGAATGCCTCCCTTTTATGAAACCAGTTTGATTTGGATGAATTTTGGGCAGGTGTAACCTTCTTTAATCTATTTACTAAAGCTTTGCATATTATTTTGAGATCAACGTTAATGAGGGAAATAAGATGGGAGCTTGTTGGAAAAACGGGGTCTTTACCAGGTTTTAGCATGAGACTAATGTTGGCAGTATTCATGTTAGGTGGCGTTCTGTAATTTTCCTTTATTTCCTGCAACATTCTCTGGAATGTTGGTGTCAGTACAGTCCAGAATTCTTTATAGAACTCAGCTGGAAATAAATATGGACCAGGAGCCTTTTTATTTGGCATGTTTTTAAGGGCCTCCTGGAGTTCAGCTGATGATAGTGGTGAATCCAGGGTTGTTGTTTGGTCATCTGATAATTTAGGAAGTGTTATTTTGTCAAGAAACTGATAGATCTCTTCATCTGATGGATTTATCTGTGGGGAATAGAAAGTCTTGTAAAAGTCTCTGAAAGTGTTGTTAATTCTTTCAGAATCATGGACATTATTACCTGCTGTATTGAACGGCACATTGTTGTTTTTTTCTTTATTTTTCACTGATTGGCTAGAAACTGACCTGATTTATTACTGTATTAAAAATTTTCTAGGCGAAGTCTTTGTACTAAGAATTTTGTTTTTTTATTATTTCGTTTAGTTCTGGTTTTGCTTTTCATATTTTGTTCAGTGTTTCTTCTTCTTGAGAGGAGATGTAGGTTTCTTCTAAAAATGTAATATTTGCCTCTAAATCCTGGAAGTCTTGGTTTTCTTTTTTTCTTTGTATATGATGAGAAGGAGATTATTCTACCTCTCATCACTGCTTACCCTGCTTCCCAAAGGACAGATACTGATGTTCCTGGTAAATCGTTACATTCTAAATAGGAAGACCACTCCTTTTCAAAATACTCAATAAACAGTTCATTTTTCAGTAGTGACCTATTAAACCTTCAGTTCTGAATTGTAAGAATGACTTTATTTTTTAAGAGTTAAAGACACAGGAGCATGATCGCTGACAGCTTTAGGGTGGATCTCAGTGTCTGAAATGTCACTCAGTAGTGAGCTACTGACTATAAAGAAATCCAGATAAGAGTAAGAGTGGCGGATATGTGAGAAGAAAGTATATTTCCTAAGGTTGGGATGAAGAGTTTGCCATGCATCACAAAGGCCATAATCACTCATGTACTGTTTCACTAAGCCGGTAGATTGCCAGCTGCACTGAGTTCCTGCTGCATTCAGCCTGTCCATTTCTTCATTTAACCCAAAGTTGAGATCACCCCCAATAATCAGTGAACAGTCTGAGTGCGCAGAGAGTGCAGTGGAAAAATGTGAAAAATGAGGGATCATCAAATTTTGTTCCACAAATACTACCAATGCACAGTCTTTGGTTATCGATCGATATTTTGTTAATTATAAATTTACCCCCCAGTTCTATAAATGTATTTAATACTGAAAAATGTGTATTTTTATGTAATAAAATGGCTACTCCCATTTCTCTAGTATTATAGCAGGATGAAAACACATGAGGAAACTCAGGAGATTTAAGTTCATCAGTAACTGTAGCATCTTTATTAGTCTCTTGTAGTAAAACCACATCTGCCTCTAACTGTTTAAGCTGGTTTAAAATCTTTGAAGTGCAACTTACCCCATATCAACTTTTTTTTGCTGATAAACTCTATAAATGAGTGTTTAAAGGTGATATACCCAATTTCAAATTGCCTAGCTTAGAATGTCAACAAATGTAAACAAAGTCACAGAACTCTCGCCCCTCACGTCGGGTAGAATTCATAAAGCCACACCCCCCCCAGGTTTGGAAACACGCGTAGCCCCAGACAGCCGAGTGCAAGACACTGGTCCACATTTCATTGTTGTACCATAACATGGCGGAATCACTGGTAAGTGAAAACAATTTAACAATGAACAACTGACATTAATTGTTACTTTGTCCTGAACCTGACGCGGAACCATCCGGCGGCTGTTTCTCCTGCTGTGGTAGAGCGGCGAACACTGCAGCAGTGGTGTTCTGCCGTAATATGTCTCAGTTTTTTAGGAGCACAGAAGTCATATAAATGCGGTTGTAGAATGAAAATACAGCATTTCCTTTAAAAATTATTATTGAAGTAAAATATTATAAAATATTAATTTTGACAGGCACGGTGTTGGCATTTTGTTTACATCTACCAGCCAATAGCTAGCAGAGCAGCGGGCACCATTTAGGGTTGCCTAATACCGTAAATAATCCAGTCTGCAGGTCAAGCAGCTGGAAGCACTGGGGATATGTAGCTATTATATACCTTGCTTGTCATAGGGGGTTTCCTCTGGGGTTTCCCATGTGACGAGCAAGTTCTGTGTGGAAAGTTTTAATAGCAGCTATTAGCAGCTAGCTAACATGTAGCTGTAGCATGTTGCTGAAGTGGATGAACGCTTTGGGCCACTTTTTCGACTGGAAGAAACACCATGGTGGATTTTATTGCTTTTTTTATTTCATTGGATAAGTGGGGCATGCAGGATGGTGTGTGAAGAGGACAGATGATCTTAACTCATTCAGTGCCAGCCACAGATTTCATATCCCCCTCAGTGCCAGAGATATCTAGCATTTTTACTGATTTTTGAAGGCCCACAGAATATTTTCTCCTATGACTTTGTGAATTCTGAAACTATCAGCACAAAATGTAGTCTTTGTTCTTTCAAAAGCAAAAAAAAAAATGTTTCTACCTCTTTCTGTTATTTAGTAATCTGCAGTACAATAGAGGAACTTTTATGAAAATCTACACATTTCAGGACTAAAAGCTGAGAAAAAGAGCGTTTTGTTTAAGGAGGTTTTTTAAGCAGATCAGTGACTTTGATGTAAATATTTCATGTTTCAATGATTCATGCAACATCTGAACTATGTTTTACTACACTGAAAGTGAAAAAAACAACAGTAAAAAAGTACTTTTGATAGTTTATTTTATGGCTGAAAAGAGTCATTTATAGACAATTTTAACATTTGAATAAACTAAGAAAAAAAGCAGCAAATTTCTGATTCAGATACTGTGTGTGTACGTGCGCATGCATGTGCATGTGTTACTGGCACGACACCCCCCCTACGGTGATTTGTTTGTTTATGAACACTTACCGTGTGTTCATTCTTTATTTTGCTCTCTGCTGCCTTGAGAAGATCCTAACAGGAGATACTGGTCGGATAAATCCACCTCAGCTTCACTAGAATTGCAAGAAGAACCCCAACATCTAGCTGAAGACATCACAAGTCAGAAAATGAGGAGCTGGAGCACAAACCACCACCGACGTCAAGACATCTATGGCACTGAGCGTTTGGATTTAGTTTGACGTCTATAGATGTCTATGGCACGGAATGAGTTAAGAGGGACTGCAGGAAGTTTTGGAGCCGCGGGGCAACTAGGAACTCTTTGCCATGGACTGAATTGATGACTGAGCTACAAACAGATAGGAGCTGCTTTTATCAGAGTCAGTGTGTGATCAGCGGGGCTGGAGAGCATGATTAGTGAGCTGAACTCATGATATGTTATTCGGATCGGGGATCAGAGTGGGTTAGGTGAGGAATATTCGGCCTGAGCATCGGAGCACATATGGGGGAGTAAACGAGCCTGGCACCCAGGTGGCAGAAGGCTTTGTGCCGTGTTATTGTGTTCCGAGTTCCATATCCCACCTTTAATGTAAAAAAGTAGGAAAGCTCCTCATCCTGTTCTACTCCGTAAAATAACCCTAGGAGTTTTAGAAAAAACATTCAGCTGCCGCAACAGGTTATTTTTTAATTTTTTAAAAAACATCCATTTCAAGATCCGACCCGAGCAGGAAGAGAAATAAAACACGCAGCAGATTTGTTCTAAGAGCAACTAATCTTGAAAGTTCTACTTCAGTTACCTCTTTCTCACCTAAAAAATCTGGTTCCCAATGCTTTGAAACCATGTATCTTCACTCAAATCCAATTTTCTTTCATCTGTGAGATCCTGAGCGTTAGTGTCATAAAACATTTTGTTGCCCTATTCACACCTCAGAAAATCCGCTTCCTAGGCTTTAACGACCATTTGTTCTATACCACCTCGACTCCGCTACCCTGCGCTATAAAACCCATGTATTTTTCACCAAATTCAATTCTCTCCTCACTGATCCATTAGACTGACTCTCCGTCGAATCTCATCTCTTGAAATGCAAGGTAGGGAAAAACAAGAAGTCTTACTTCTTTTTTATTGTTTTAAAAAAGTTCCCGTTATTTAGCTAATTAAGTATTTGTGATTAACTCTACAGAACAGGACCGTGGAAATTTCTAAATGTCCCCTCTCAGATTATTCACCACCACCCTCTCTTGATTATGAAAACATTCTGAATTAGTAAGTCTCAACGCAATGTTCCGGGAGGTCTGATCTGAAAAGGAATGCAGACACAGATAGCGAGCAGCTTATCGCAAAGCGGAGCACGGGTGTCAGTGACGGGTGTACACAAACCCTCGTATCTGACTTCAAACAGGACCCCGGATCAGCTCCATCGACCCCTCTATCGAGCAGTCCTGACACGGATCCTGACTCAGAATCCGATCTAGTGGCTCCACCTGCTGGTGAGAATAATTCATCTACTTTTTCTGAGATCTGTAACAAAAAAAAAACTCAGATAATTAATTTATTAGGCCCAAACACCGAAGGCGGTGCGAAGGCCTATTGTAATCACTCTGTTTTTTATTATTATTTTAAATCTTCCAGAAAATGATTTGCCTTTTTGGAAGCCTGAACATGCCCGAAAACTCGGGAAATTTTGGTTACCCCCCCCATAAAAAAATTGAAAAATTTGCAAAATTTTGGGTTTCACGAAGGGGCGGAGCCTCCTACATATACAGCGCCACCTATTGGTGGGGCTCTTCCAACAGGTTGTATGTACACCAATGAAATTTGGGATGTTGATAGATGATGGGATTATGATCAAAAAAGCCTCTTGGAGGTGTGGTCTAAACTCAACAGGAAGTCAGGCCATCTTGGAAAAACCGTGTGATTTTGGCATTTTCAAGCCACTTATTTGAGCAAACTCCTCCCACAGTTTTGTATCCTCACCAAACTTGGTCAGTACACTCTCAAGGCATGGGGGATCAAAAGTTATCCACAGGTTTTACAACAGAGCCTTAGTTTGGGCGTGGCTTGACCTCAAAGTTTGACTTCTCGCCAAAAACAGAAAAATGTTAATAATTTCTTCAAAAATGACAACGTGATGATTAGTTCAGAGGTATAAATCATGCCTTATTACTATTAAATGATGGCAAACAAGAATCAGATGAGACAATAAATCAAATCAATCAAAAATACTTTATTAATCCCCAAAGGGAAATTAAGTGTTGTTGTAGCTCAGTTCTTTTTCAGGGAGCCATTGTAGAGGGTTCTAGCTGTGGACAAGAAGGATCTCCTGTAGTAGTCTGTGCTGCAGCGGATTATGAAGAATCTTCTGACTGAAAACACTCTGTTGTTGAGTTACTGTGTTCTGAAGAGAATGATTAGCGTTTTCCATCATGTTCTTCATCTTCCTTTAGACAATTAACTCAAGAGACTCCAGTTCAGTCTCCAGGACCGAATCAGTCCTCCTTATCCATCTGTTCAGCCTCTTTATGTCAAGTGCTCTGATGCTGCTCCCCCAACAGGTAACTGCAGATGTAATCAGCTGACAAACTCCTTTTCCTTTGCCGCTCCTCTTCAAATCTCTGTCTGCCCGTATTGTTTGAAAGCCAGGCAGAGACACGCTGGAGTCCGGTATATGCTCCTTTAGCCATGTCTCAGTAAAACACATGATGCTGCATTCCCGATACTCTGGCTGGGTCTTCAACAGAGTTTCAAGTTCATCCATTTTGTTAGCAAAGAGATGTCATATTTGTCAATATGACTGATGGAAGTGAAGGTCTAATCTTCCTCTTTCACTTTGCTCCAGCTCTGCATCCATGTCTTCTTCTTTTGAGCTCATCGGGGATCCAGAGTTTCAATTTGAGGATTATTTCAGCCTTAAAAAGTCAGTCAGTTGTACCTTCTTGTAAACAAGTCTCTTGTTGCCATGGTTACGCATCATAACAAGTGGCAAAAAAGTGACAAATCAAGCAAAAAACTCAATCAGCACAGAACCCAAATCAGAAGAAAAGTATTTATAAAATATTTCCAGAAGAAAAAAGTAGCAAGAAATACTCAAAAAGAACAAAAAAAAAAATGCTAGCAAAGTCACAGAGCTACTCCAACAAGCTGCCACCAGTTGTAGCGCTATTCCGGAATAAACCCAGCTTCTGAACCTGATAACGACTTTGTCATACAAACCACTCGATCAGTCCCACAAGATGAAACAATAAACCTAGTTTCTAAACCTAATAACGACTTTGTCGTACAAAACACCCAGTCAGTTCCTAGTATGTCAGACAGCCTACCCCCTCCCCACACTCAGAACTCATCCTCGAACCTATATGATCACAATGATAATATTTCACGCACCCCGAGCCAGTCGGGGTCTGGTGATCAGAGTCAAGTAGAAGACACAGAAAGAAGACACAACTTTGTCCTATAACAACAAACAGAGGGTGATTTTGTCCAGTTTTATAGAGAGGTCACAGGTGTTTTAACAGATTTGGCTTCAAGAGTCAGAGAGGTGAGATCACGTAACAACACTGTTCAGATCCAGGTTGATGCGCAAAACACCTCTCTGCACCAAATTTTTTCTGTCCTAGAGGGCAGGGAAAATATCACTGAATCATTTCTTGACTTTTTAGATGAAATTTTGCAATCAAATCAGCAGTTAGCCTCGAACGACTGCATTGAGTTAATAATTCAGATCGTCTGCAGCCCTCACGGTGTGGGTCATCCCAAGGCCCTTAGTCTGGTAGACGACAGAATTATCCATTCCAAAAAACAACATTTGCATGTGTTTGATAGCTTTACGGATAAACTCTGTTTTTCACTAAATTTGGCACACCTAATGAAACCTGAACTCTCTTTTCAGGAAGCGCTTGATTTTGCCAAAAGTATTCAATTTAAAGCCAGCTTCTCTGAGCAATCCCCAATTCGCTTTAGTGACTTTTCCAGATTTGAAAGCGTAATAAAGAGAAGAATAGTTGTGTTTTACAGAGCTAAAAACGAATGCGCGATTTCTAAATTCCAGACAGACTTTTCCGATAGAAGCAGAGAACCGGTTTCATGTTTCTCCTAGATACATAAATTAATACGCCATCAAAAATCTCTGGCTTCCTGGGCTCGCCTTATGTGTGTGATTTCTGCGTACAACAATCTAGCAAAACACAGATGCGAGGGTCACTGTTTGGTCTGCGTGGACTCGAAGTGCATACAGAGCGAGCAATCTAAACCTGTGCTCTGCTCAGATTGCAGTCGGGTGTGTAGAGACTCTGCCTGTCTCATTAGGCATAAAACAGCGCATGTGAGATCCGTAAGCGGAATCAGTGCTAGTCAGTGTCAGATGTGGAAGATATGTTGTCAATGTAATAATTTACATTACAACCTTCTGACCAAAATGTCAAAAACACGTTTGCCCTCGAAAAAAATGTCCCATCTGCAAGGCTGACTCATATACAGACCACCAGTGTTACATTAAAACATGTCAGATCGATGAGAAACCGAGCCAGGACCTATAATTCTACAACATAGAGACGTGTTCTGATCACCAGAACACTCACATCCCCTTTCTACTCTGTGCCAAAATAGCTTCAGGGGAAGAATGGTTCCACTACGGGAGAGATTGCATGCGTAAATTCGTCTTGCATCTTAGGAGAAAACGTTATCAACGCTACAAATTTATTGAGCATAATGCTCTGAGTTTTGATTGCTATTTTATTTTCCGTGCATTCCAGGATCTTGGAACCGAAGATCTGTTTATCCGAACCTGATTTTAATCAGAGCTATTTCAACAGTTTGTCTTTTCTGACCATGAAACTCTACGCAATCTTGTTTGCACTGGGTTTTCAAGATCTAGTTAAAGGCGATTTCCCACATAAATTCTCATCCGAGAAAAATCTAGATTACATTGGGCCTTTTCCACCTATTCAAGATTTCCCTATCGGTCAGATGTCAAATGCAGAGGGAAAGAGATTCATGATTTTGTATTCAGAAGCCTCTCATGGTACGTTCAATATAAAATACTCTAAAAACGACGTTGATATTTTGCTTCAGGGGTGTCTGAAACTTAGAGATCAGTTTTTTAAGGACACGCACGTGGATACCTTTAGCTGCGTCACAATTGCGTTCGCATGCTCGAAGGTTTTCTGTGCAAATTTCCAGACTCCGAACACTCTGACAATCCCGTGTCCGCTCGAGTATTGTGCTTGCTCTAAAATGTTCTCCTCATCGTCAATCCACTGGTTTGAGTGGATCGTTTTCTCTCGAGGTGCTCATATTCAGCACGCTTTAAACACTGGGGAGAAACAGATCGGTCCGTTCTTCCTGGATGGTTACAGCTCAGATGGAACGGGGTACGAGTTTCTGGGGTGCTTTTTTTCACAGCTGTTTCTCTCCAGATCAGAAGTGTCCGCTCAGAAAAATACCATTTAAGGTGATTTATGATCAAACGATGGAGAGGCTTGCGGTTCTCAAATCACGTTACAGGCTGTCTGTAAAGATTTGGGAACATGGTGGGATTGAATGAAATGTGAGGATCCGAGCGTGAAAGAATTTCTCCAGAGGTTCGATCCCCTGCCCCCTCTCCCCCCGTGATGCTCTGTTTGGGGGGAGAACGTGCCCCATACGCCTGCGTTACAGCGCGGAACCATAGGAGTGCGTTTATTATGTCGATTTCACATCTCTGTATCTGAACGTGAATGCTACTTTTGCGTACCCGCTGGGTCACCCAAGAATCATATTCAGAGACTTTGATGATCCAGAAAACTTTGGCTTCACCCGTGCCACCATCTCTCCACCACTGGGTTTGTTCTTCCCTGTTCTACTGTGGAAAACGTCCCGAGGTAAACTTGTGTTTACGCTCTGTTGCACATGCGCCGAGTTGAACCAATAGAGTGAGTCTTGCAGTCACAGCGAAGAGGAGAGAGCTTTAAATGGGGTTTCAGGAATTCTTATTTGCTCTGCATAATGGTTACAAAGTGTTAAAAATCACCGAAGTTAGGCATTTTGACTGCTCGAGCGACCAGCGCTAGACGCTGAGAGTAAGGAAAGATATGTCTCTGATTACTTTAAAAATCAGGGGATTCAGCTTGATCCACAGAACATTTCACAAAACCCAGCCCGCTGTCAGGTTTCCAAACTCTGTTTAAACAGTTTCTAGGGAAAATTTGCTCAGAGGAATGAACTCAGTCACACTGATTTCAGTCAGGATCCTGGTGAGTTCTTTAATTTCATGTTTTTAAGAAAGTCACCTCGTACCTTGCGGAAAGATCTTTCAGAGTCTCGTGGCATGGACAGATGTCCAGTCTGCATGAGCTGGCGACGGGTGTCCCGCAGGGCTCGGTCCTTGGTCCTCTCCTCTTCTCTTTATACACCACCTCATTAGGCGAGATCATTCGCTCCCATGGCTTCTCATACCATTGCTACGCTGACGACACTCAGCTCCTCCTCTCGTTCCCTCCAGACGATACATCCGTCTCAGTGCGGATATCTGCTTGCCTCTCAGATATCTCGGCGTGGATGAGGGATCGCCACCTTCAGCTTAATCTGTCCAAAACTGACCTCATTGTCTGTCCTGCCAGTAACTCCTTACCTCCTCAGATAAGAGTGCAGCTTGACTCCATCACGCTGTTCCCCAAAACCTCCGCCAGAAACCTTGGTGTCATACTGGACAACCAGCTGTCCTTCAAAGAGCAGGTTAACTCCGTAGCTCGCTCATGTCGATTCGCGCTTTACAACATCAGGAAAATCAGAGCCTTCCTCACAGACCACACCACACAGCTTCTGGTCCAGGCCCTGGTCTTGTCCCGGATCGACTACTGCAACTCATTGCTGGCCGGTCTTCCGGCGTCCTTGGTTAAACCTCTGCAGATGATTCAGAACGCAGCAGCACGTCTGGTCTTCAACCAGCCCAAGAGGGCTCATGTCACTCCGCTGCTCATTTCCCTGCACTGGCTTCCAGTTGCAGCACGCATCAAATACAAAGCTCTGCTTCTGGCTTACCAGACTCTAACACACACAGCTCCTACCTACCTTCACTCCTTCATCCAAACCTACATTCCCACGCGTCAGCTACGCTCAGCCGCTGAAAGACGCCTAGGGCTTCCACCACAACGTGGCATGAGATCATGTTCCAAACTCTTCTCCTCTGTTGTCCCCCGATGGTGGAATGACCTACCAAACTCGGTCCGATCCTCAGAGTCTGCAGCTACTTTTAAGAGCAGACTTAAGACTCACCTCTTTAAAGAACACTTTCAGTCTTAATGTAGGATTAATTTATGATTTATGATAGCGATTTGAGAATTTATCTCTCACAAAAAAAAAAAAAAAAAAAAAAAAAAAAAAAAAAAAAGAAAATTGTTACACTTGATGTATCAGCGTCGGAATTAAACTGGACTCCAAACAGTCCGCCTCCTTATATTTTTTTTCCTTCTCTTTGAATTCTTGCTTGTATGTTCTCTCAATGTAAGTCGCTTTGGATAAAAGCGTCTGCTAAATGACAGTAGTAGTAGTAGTAGTAGTAGTAAAGTATTCAGTGAAATTCATTAACTTCATCTCCCCTGACACAGCCATGATTCAGTGGACTCACAACTCGAAATGCGTCTCTACACCACATACCACGTAAAACTAAAATGTGTTCATAGCGGCCTTTGTGACCGCGTATGCTAGAATGAGGCTTTATGAATCTTTACAAGTTCTCAATGACAGAGTCTTATATTTTTACATGGACAGTATAATCTACGTGGTGAGGGCTGGTCAGACATCGCTTCAAACAGGTGTTCTTCTCGATGATCTGATGGACGAACTGGATGGTGACACAATCCAGGAGTTTGTAGCAGCAGGACCTAAAAGTTATGTGTACCAAACTCGTAATCACAAAAAGACTGTTATGAGAGTGAAAGGCATAACATGGACTGTCAGCAGTTGTGATTTTATCAGCTTTGACGTCATGGCTGATCTTGTGAAAAAGTTTCTGATGTGTGGAAAATCTGGGAATGTTCAAATCCCTCAGTCAAACATCAGGATGGATAAAAAGGAGCTCTCACTAAAAAACAGTTCTCTGTCACTTGCGACAAGAGAAGAGTTCTTCCAAGCGGTGAGACTCTGGTTACTAAAAAAAAAAAAGAAATGTCGCAGTTTAGTGGCATAAGAGAGGTCGATTTTGACCCCAGGTTTAAAACACCGTGCTCTGTTCTCATAGTCGGTCCTTCAGGGTGTGGGAAATCCTATTTTGTAAAAAATGTTTTGAAAGATTGTTTGCATTCTTTAGATGTAATTCCTGAAAATATTGTGTGGATTTATACCTTGTATTTATACCTTGTATACATGACAAAGCTTAATAAAAGCATCAAGTTTCATGAAGGACTGCCTGATTCTTTTGAGGATGAAAACATGTTTCCTCCAAATCAGAACCACTTTGTCATTTTGGATTATGTCCTCATGCAAGCGGCTGAACGTCCGGAGGTTTTAAAAATCTTCACTCAATTTAGACATCACAGAATAATGAGCGTGTTCATGCTCACTCAGAACATGTTTTATCAGGGGAAATACAGCCGCTTAAACACAAATTATTTTGTCCTGTTCAAAAATCCAAGAGATAAGTTACCGATCGATCCTCAGAAGCAGGACTAAGAATTACAGACGGACGAATCCCAAGACCCTGTGGATGAGATTCTGATGAACTTTCCAACCCATGATTGTTTTTTATAAAGGTGAAATTATCAGCGGGTCTCATATGATCGATTTGTTGAAAAGGCTGTTTCAGCCCTTCAAGAGACCCAGATCTGCGCCACGCAGAGGGTGGGAGAATTTCATGCTCGCGTTAAGAGATTTAAACATTCCGCTCTCCAGTGTGACTAACCCATCAGCACGTCAACAATACAGTGATTTGCCGAGCAGATGCGATTCAGACTCTGGAAGGGCCCTGGGAAATAACTTTATCTCATGTATGGCGTATGAAGGATGATTCTTTAAAATCAGAAAAGAAAAAAAAATGGCTCACATTTTAATAAATGTAAAAGAATGAACACTCAATATTTTTTTTAAATAAAATGTTTTTTATTGAATATCATATTCAGTGTCAACAGAGTTTTTTTCTATAACAATCTCTAATCATCCTTCAAAGAACACATAGCATGAGTACAAGCATATATTTTTTTTATTTTTCATGATACATTTCAGGTATTTTTTCACAAAGTTATACAGCATCAAATCATTCTGCATCACATCATTCTGATATTTTGACAAGACGCATCAGGTGCTGTTGTGCTGAGTGTTTTTTTAGAGTACTTTAGACTCTCTTCAAGGTACCAATTCTCGCTGTGGTCCCAAACTACTGTGACCGCCCGGTCACTAAACTCCAACACTGCGTGTTCTTTTAATTTCCATGTCAACCAGTTATTTCAACAGAAAATAACTTCACACAAAAACCAATTTCATTTTGGCATGCCAGGAACAAGGGGCTTTGCCTTGTTCAAACATATTTGTGTTGATCATGCCCTTTTATTCAAACATATTCAAGTGATCACACGCGTAGACGATTAAAGTACACGTGTGTCCCAGTGGGGCTCTGAAGCGCATCTCCAATTGGAGATTCCCTGAGTGGACCGGAGAGAGAACATCCGTGTCCTCGCACGGGTTCAGGTTGAAAACCAAAAAAGTATATCCCGAGTTGAAGGCTTCACGGGTGATGCTCAGAGGAATATCTTTTAAATGACGGCCGCTCAATAAAAACATGCTGTAGGTAATATTCTCTGACAGACGCACCCTGATCAAAATCGGGCTGGGATCTGCCTGCTGTCCCTACAGAGTGTGAGTGTGTAAGAAATTAAAAGGATTTAAATCCATTCTCCCCGTGAATGCTTCGTGGTGAGCCATAGCTAAAACAACAAACTTTGGGATTGTGCCGAGAAATAGATTTTCTTGATTACAAAGTTAGCAGGAATGGAATAAGTTTTAACGCAAACTCGGGAAATCGGGTAAAGAGCATTTGCTTTTAATAGAGCCGCAGTATGCCCGAGAGGGACTGGAGGTGATACATTCACCTTCAGACAGGGGCTTTTCCTGCCGCCTTTAAAGCGGCGGTAGTGAGGCCCCTGCTGAAAAAGAGCAATTTAGATTTTAATGATTTAAACAACTACCAACCGGTCTCTAACTTACCATTTTTAAGTAAAGTTTTAGAAAAACTTGTTTTTATTCAACTTAACGATTTTATTAATGCTCACAATATCCTAGAGAAATTTCAGTCTGGTTTCAGGGTAAACACAGAGACACAGCACAGAGACAGCTCTTTTAAAGATTTTAAATGATTTTAGATTAAACTATGATGTTAAAAAGGTGACAGTGTTGGTTCTACTGGATCTAAGTGCTGCCTTTGATACAGTAGACCACACTATTCTTTTAACTCGTTTAAAACAGATCGGCCTCTCTGGTGCTGTTCATAGATGGTTTACTTCCTATCTCACAGACAGGACTTTTATGGTAAGTTTAGATACCTGTTCCTCTAAGGTCCATAAGATCACTTGTGGTGTGCCCCAGGGTTCAGTTTTAGGCCCAGTGCTCTTTAATCTGTATATGCTCCCTCTTGGCGGTGTCATCAGAAGACATGGAGTTAACTTTCACAGTTATGCTGATGATACACAGTTGTACATCTCCGTGTCTCCTGATGACATACAACCAATGGATGTACTTTTTAACTGCATTTCAGACATCAAATCCTGGATGGCAGAAAACTTTCTCCAGCTCAACCAGGACAAAACTGAGGTTTCAATTATCAGTCCTGAGGCTCAGAGAGAGAAACTTTTACCAAAATTACAATCACTGTCTTTTAATCCATCTTTTCAAGTGAAGAACCTGGGCGTGATTTTTGACTCTGAGCTGACTTTTATCCCTCACATTAAAAACATAACTAAAATAGGTTTTTATCATCTAAAGAACATAGCCAGAGTCCGCCCCATTCTCTCTCGGGCCAATGCGGAGACGCTAGTGCATGCTTTTATCACCAGCCGAATTGATTACTGTAACGCCCTGCTTTCTGGTCTTCCCAAAAAGACTATCTCAAGTTTACAGCTGCTACAAAATTCAGCAGCACGTGTCCTGATGAAGACCAGGAAGCGTATTACACCGGTTTTAGAATCACTGCACTGGCTCCCCGTATGTTTTAGGATAGATTTTAAGGTTCTTTTAATGATTTTTAAGTGTCTTAATGGTCTTGGGCCTTCTTATCTTTCAGAAATGCTTTTACCATATGAACCCTCGCGGTCTCTGCGTTCCTCTGGCAGCCGTCACCTTATCATCCCTAAAGTCAGGACACGGACTCATGGTGAGGCGTCCTTCCACTATTATGGCCCTCACCTCTGGAACAGGCTGCCGGAGGACCTCAGGGCCGCAGAGAACGTTCATGTTTTTAAGAGCAGGCTCAAGACCTACCTTTTTAACCTAGCTTTTAACTAATTATTATTTATTATTACGCTTTTTAACTGATTAGCATATTTTACCAGATGTAATTTTTAGTTTAGCATTTAACTGTTTTTATGAATCTGCTTTGCATTTTTATCTTGATTCTATCTTATCATTGTTTTACACTCATTGTTTTATACTTTATACACTTTGTTTTACAAATTTTACACTTTAACTTTTTTTTTTTTTTTTTTGCCAGTGTTTCCTCTCCGGGACCCCTCTGTGTCGGGGGCGGTGGTCGGC
>SSNP01000095.1:182464-218774 GCA_006937955.1 Pachypanchax playfairii | reverse complement strand
AGTAAAGGGGGTGGTTGGGGGGTTGTGGGGTCATTTTAAATCTGTAAAGCACTTTGATTGAAAAGCGCTTTATAAATAAAGTTTTGTTGTTGTTGTTGTTTCTTCATAAAAAGAGAAGCCCACAAAATTCTGAGCTTATTACCAGAGTCCCTAGATCCCATTAGACAAAATTCATTGCTGGCTCTGGTGAGCTTAACTCTCATGTTTACAGAGTTTAAAATAAGTTTTTCACAAAAGAAAATGTCAGCGTGCAGAGGCCCGAGCAGGTGCACCTATCGAGATGCAGCAGAGAAGCTGGCTCACTTATTAAGACCTAGATTTGGTCCATCATCAGTTATATGCGAATTCATAACACCGGCTGCATCTCTGTAGAAAAGTCCAGAGCTGAATTGGCTTTTCAGCGTGTCTTCTGAATAGTTCAAAAGTGTTTCAATTATCGCTCTATAGGGATGCGTGGCGCTGGACTGCGAGATCAAGCGGTCCCCTAGCGTCACATCGCACTGGGAAAACATGGTGTTTAAAGGGTAGTTTATGAGTCCGACCTGATCGTCATCCTCCAGTTTAGATCCATCAGCCTGCGTAATTTTAAGTTTCATGTAAAGAAGAGTATCATTCAGATCGAGATATTTTTCGCCGTCTCCAGGAATGAAAAACTCAATAGGTCCAGTCACTGTAATCACTGACAGCGGAAGAATGTCTTAATAAATATTATCTTCTATAGACATGACTTGGTCCCACATTGAACAGATCCAGTTCACTGAGCACACATTCTTGGGACCTATGGTGTAACAGTGCCATGTTCTAGCGTGTGAATATATCAGAAGAGCTGACTGATGTGGACTGACTTATTTTTTCGTACGTTCTGCTTTTTAGATTTGCGCACAAGGCGTGTTTTTCAGTCTCCTAGCAATCATCATGACCCCTGACACCTCCTGCTGTTGGTTCGTGAGTTTGTTTACAGCTCTACTCATAACATCAGAAGCAATGTTTCTCACAGCCACTTTGAGATGAGGTTTCACCAGATTAAAACCTCTGGTGACCAGAGTTGAGATGAATCTAAACAGTTTTGAAAACAACCCCCCGAATTCTCGGCTGTAAACCATGGGGGCTCCAGAAAATCCCGCAAATGTGCCGCCTGTCTGGGTCACATAATATTCTACAAACCGGTTGGGGTCGTTACTCAAATAAGCCATAATTATTTTTTCGCGAACTCTGGGTCGGTTACTGGTAGGAAATAAGACCCAACTTGAACCAATCATTTTCTTTCATACCCAGCATGTAGCAAAGCAGGGCCAGGGCTCTGATCTGAAAGCTGCCATCTTTCTGAAACTCGAAGCGTTTGGTGACCCAGCCAGACTCAGCACCAAAAAATACTTTTTTTGGAAAAATGGCTTAAAGATGTGCAGTGGCTTGAAGCTAACGATGAGCGAATGGAAATGTGGTGCAAGATTTGCCGCTCAAATCCACAACTAGCAGACAAAACAGGACAGTTTTATAAAGGCTCAAAGAATTTCAACCATCCTTTATTTGACAAACATGAAAAAAGCAAGGAGCACACGAATGTTGTGCAGGCTATTGCTAAAAAACAAGCTAGCCGAGAAGAAATGTCCAGTCGCCCACTTGCCAAATGGCAAGATAAGCTGAATGAAGAACAGCGGCAAGCTCTGTTTAATATTTTTTTCCTCGCCTTCCATAAAGCTAAACACGCACGTCCTTTGCCTTCCTATTCTGAGGGTATTCCTGTATTGCAGCGGCTAGGAGTAAATGTCGTAGGTGCATATCATTCACATGAAGGGGGCACACGGATCATGCAAAGCATCGCCCCTGCCATCAGCGCATGTGACTCTGACGTAGCAGTGGGGGCAGTGTTAGAGTAGTACGTGGGGGGGGTTGACAGCTGCTTGCCTTTTTTAGCCATACGCTGCGCGACAACGAACATAAATACAGCCTTTTTCGCAGGAAGTTGCTGGCTCTCTACCTGGCTGCACGTCACTTCTGGTTTGTCCTCGAAGGCTGCTTTTTCATGGCCTATGTTGATCACAAGCCGTTGCTGTTTGCTATGTCAAAGGTTTCTGACCTTGCACGGCAACAGCGCCACCTTGCTGCTGTGTCTGAATTCACAACAGATATTCAGCATGTGGCTGGCAAATCCAACATGGTCGCTGATTGCCTGTCTCATGCTCTGGTCTCACCAGTTTATGTGGGCATTGATTTCTCTTCCCTGGCTGCTGATCAGCACGGTAATGCAGACATCCTCAGGCTGCAGTCTGAGCCCACTCACTGAACTTATGATGCGTTCACACCGGCCACTTTGTCAACGTCAAGCAACGCTCATAACGCTCCAAGTTTGACGTTTGAAAATTGAAGCTTGTAACGCCTGCCAGTAGAGCGCGTAGGCATTGAAGCTCGTAACGCCTGACCGTTAAAAAGAGCGCGTAGGCGGGGCTTCCTTTGTTATCGGATGTTCTGAGCTATGGCAGATCATATAGAGAGAGGGACTTGGCCTTATTTACTCCGTTTGTGGATACACCCCATTCTTCAGATGCGTTTTGAGTTTGAGGAGTTAAACCATTTGCTCCAGGAGCTACATATGGATGAGGTTTGCTTCCAGCGCTACTTCCATCTGTCCCGCGCCCTGTTTGAAGACTTCCTGCTTCATTCAGGCACGTCACTACGATGAGACTCTCTGATTGACATGCCGCTTCAAGCGCGTTAAGAGCGTCAAAAGTTCAGCTAGAGGAACTTTCTGCGTTTCAAGTTTTTTAAGCATTTCAGGCGTTGGCGCTTGAAACGCTCGAAAAGCTTGAAAAGTTGACACTCTTCTGACGTTGACGGTTGGGCCGGTGTGAATGCACCATTAAGCTGGAGGAGAGGCAGGTGCAAGAAGGTGGTCCTTCCTTCCTCTGTGATGTTTCATCGGGCTGTCCCTGCCCCCTTGTTCCTGCTTTGTGGCGCCGCCACGTTTTTGACGCTTTACATTCCCTCTCACATCCAGGTGTTTGGGCCTCAGTCAAACTGGTCAGTTCTAAGTTTGTCTGGCCCGGATTGAGGAAGGCCATGAGGGAATGGGCTGTGGCGTGTATCCCCTGCCAGCGTGCCAAGGTCCACAAGCACATTAAAGCCGCCTTGGAACTATTCCCCATTCTCAGTCAACAGTTTGATCATGTTCATGTGGACCTGGTAGGCCCTCTGCCTCCGTCACAGGGTTACACTCACCTACCAAGTGGCCAGAAGTGGTTTCGCTGGCATCCACTTCATCTGCAGTGGTGGCTCGGGCATTTTTATTGACCTGGGTTGCACGTTTCGGCCCCCCTTCAGACATTACCTCTGACATACCTCTGTGCTTCTCCAGCTGAACTGGTTTTAGGCCAGCCGGTACGTGTTCCGGGCGCGTTTTTTTCCAGAAGCCCCTTCACCCGAGTTTGCCCCACCTACCCAATGGTTTTTACCTCACAGGGACCCTTCTTACATCCCTGGCCCCGTGCATCATTGTCTGCCCCAGTCATTTGTTCCAAATCAGCCATGTCTATGGTTGCGCTGCTACAAAAACAGAAGCGCCACACCTGAGCTCGGATCATACCAAAAGTAAGGGGGGGTTGATTTGCAACTATGTGCCATGTGCATATGTCAAATAGTGTGTAGTTTTGGCAGTTTTTGTTTTATAAACTTGTCAGTCAGGCAGCTAACTTTGAAAAAATGGACACACTTCAAACGACCTGGGGCTTCTAAAAAACACAACACGGGCTTAAGCCCAGTAAGCCACTACCCACCCCCCGCTCCACCGATGATAAAAAGTCAATTTTGAAGCTGGTGTTGTTTTGCCAAAGATTTTGTGAGATTTTTGACATTTTTGTAGACTTTTTGAAAAAAAGGCTCCACTATTTCCCATTTTTTAACATAAAATTTTGGTCTCTTTGTGCTTGTATCTAAAAGTTTAACTTATGCTCAATTTTCTTGTATGTATCAGATTCCTATGCCTCAGAAGGAAATGTTTGCAATGCTGCTTTACGTGCTTGCATATGTACATCACGGACAATCTCCTCCATTGATAAAACTAATGTTTGGACTGTATTTTCAGAAAGATCAGAAGCTTGTAAATGTGCAACAACTGAGCAACACATTCCAATAAGTGGGTTTTTGTTACAACAGTAGGAACCTGCAACACAGAAGCTTAAGTCTTGTGGTGCTCTGTACAAACAAAACATAAAAACATTCTCAAACAAGTTTCTTGAACTTTCAAACTGGTGACATACTAACATGCTTTCAGAACTCGTGCCCTCAGTTCCTTGACTCGTGGGCTTTCCTTTGTGTTTCCAACATCTATGTTATACAGTGTGGTTTGGAGGAAGGTGTGAGGGCCTCATCATAGGAGATGCTGAAGACTGTGTGCTTTGAATAGTCGATCAAAAGCAGCCACTGATCAAAGCACTGCATGGTATTGGTTTGTGGTCCACCACAATGAAGAACCTTTGTGTTTCTCTTTTTCTTACCAACGCAGAGGAGGAAAGGTTGCCTTTCTCCAGAAATGTAGTGAGACTGGCTCTTTCCTGTACAGTTAAGTGATATATAGATGCATTTAAGTATTTATAACATGTATTGATGCTTAAATGGTTGTTCTGTATCCATTTACTTAAAATGAGATTCTTTCATACACTAGATCCAAAACAGTTGTTTCTGGTATCAAGAATGCTAATGGTAAGCACCTTCACAAATCTTAAAAAACAATGGGCTGCCTGTGCCGAGCTGATCTTAGCTGATCTTTTATGACCTTCTGATGTAGGGGGCAGGAGGTGCAGCAACAGCAGAGAGCCGACATGTTGCTATCCCAGCCTGAAAGAAAAAAGATTTTTTAACTAGGGTGTTTATGGAATCAATCATTTTTTCCTCAACAGTCTTAAATACTTCCAATGGAGAAGATAAATGAAATTCTCTGAATCTATTTAATCATCCACATAGTAGTTCCCAACCCTGTTCCTCACAACACACTGTCCTGATCAGATGACTGCTTTGACATGCTTAAGAGCAAATTTAAACATTAAGATCTGGTGTGTTTCATCATCGAAAAATCTAAAATATGCAGGATAGTGTGGCTCAAAGAAAGGGGTTGGGAATCACTACTATACCATATTGATAGAATTACAACTGAGAATGATATAGAAAAATTGTCTATATTTACCAAAGTCATGTTTAGTTTCATGGATAACAGATGCCTGCAATTTAGGAGGTCGTTCAATCTTTAAACAAAAATAAATGTGTAACTCAGTCATGCTACTTCATTGGAGAGAGTCAGTTTATCCACAAATTTGAGTGTGTCAAGGAAATGAGGGAAGACATCAAAGATTGACAATGTTGCATCCTGGTCATGAATCAGCTCTCTCTGTGTTCGAAGGTGGATCTCATCCTCTCTTTAATCACAGATTTATCATTAGAGTGTCTCTTTATAGCGATAGCCTCTCTGCACTCCTCATCAAAGAGCTGACCATCATTTAACAGTGGATTTCATTAGGTTCTTGGACTTTCCTGGTAATCAAGCCTTGAACGTGAATGGGTGACACTGGAAATAAAGATAATAAAAAAGAACCAAAAAAAAATCAACTGAAAATAAAAAACTTGTTCATTCCATTTTACTTCATAACTGCAACTGTATGTGTTGTATTCATTGTTGGAAAACTTGTTCTGTATATAGTTTGTTTGTCATCGTTACCATTGACCTGAAGTTCAGTGCTGATGCTGTCATGTAAATAGTTTTCTAATCAGCAATAAATATAACAATTTCTGATCAACCAATATCAATCGCATGCTTAAAACAACATACAGGTTAAAGCCCCCCCACCCATTTCAAGACAACCCGACCTTCCTGGCTAAGTCCTGTCCACTTCTGGGTTAGGCCCCGCCCAGTCCGCGATACAGATAATATATAATATTTACTGTGATTGGCTAAAGACAAATTATAGGAGGTTGGCACTTTATGGCACGTTCTCCAATCGGCACAAAATATTAAAACCAGACGGCCCTCCCTTTAATAGATGGTTTCAAATGGGATGTATGTGTTTCCCCGACTTGACAAGAGGTGGGGCTACACATAGATCTGGCAGGGCAAGGTTATAGAATTTTGCCAGAAGGATTAATAATGTTTATTGTTAATAAGGATACAATGATATGCAGAGGTGCACTTGTAACAATTTAATAAACTAATATACTATTTAAAGACTGGCCAGGAGTCGGAAGGGGGGGGGGGGGGGGGGGGGAGCGTGAATTGTTTTCTGCTCCCTGAGGGGGGGGCAAAAGAAAATAATTGAGAAGCACTGGTCTAGACTGACTCCAGCTTCCTCCCACAGCCCAAAAACATGCAAGAGGTTAATTGGCATCTCTAAATTGTCCCTAGGTGTGAGTGTGTGAGTGAATGGTTGTTTGTCTGTGTGGTCCTGTGATGGACTGGCAACTTATACTGCCTTTTGCCCAAAGACCACTGGAGATCGGCACCAGCTCTGAACCCTGGACAGGAAGAAGCAGGTTTAGAAAATGGATGGACAGATGGATGGATGGTCTAGACCAGGGGTGCCCAAAGTCAGGCCTCGAGGGCCACTATCCTGCATGTTTTAGATGTTTCCCTGCTTCAGCACACCTGATTCAAATGAACAAGTCGTTAACAGGCTTCTGCAGAACTTATTGAAATGCAGAGGATTTGAATCAGGTGTGTTGAAACAGGGAAACATCTAAAACATGCAGGATAGTGGCCCTCGAGGCCTGGAGTTGGACACCACTGGTCTAGACCGAGGAGAGCTACTATAAGCAGGTTAAAGAGCTGCTTGCGGCTCCAGAGCCACAGTTTGCCGAGCTCTGGTATAACATTTTCTTTCAAGGTCAATTGTGTTAACTTGGATGAGCAGATTTAAGCCTCTGTAAGACTGAGCCCTTCTCCATTGCCTGATCTTCAAGGCAGACTATGCGTCAATTTAGCTCTTCAGGATTAATGTTTGCAGAATGGTGAGCATCCAAACCCATCTGTTAAATATCTGTTCATCTGCACAAAAACCACAGACGTCTCTATACCAGATGAGTTTCCCCGCCAGCAGCCAGAAAGTCGGCCAACAACCAAATACTGTACGACGAACACTGTTCTCTCTTTCTTTCTCCTGTTTATTTTTCTTAACATTGCCATCTTTGCTTTCCTCATTCTTTGATGTGAAATTGCAAAAAAAGCACTTTGGAATTACATTACAAAAACTCTACCAACCAATATCTACCAACCTAAACAAGCAGGAACAAGCTGCAAAACTCTTTTGCAAGTGACTTTAAATCAAGAATTTGACTGTCTAGGTTTAGTTCACAAACAATCAGAGACATGAGTCGAGCTGTTAAATGACTCTTAGCACATATGGTACCAGTGAACACATTTTTTTGAACTGCTTGTGATTTAATGTCTGCTGTGAATTCACAAATTACTTCCAATTCTGGTACAAATTAACTGTACTGTGTAATGAGATGTAATTTTCAAATTAGAAAACGTCAGCTTACGTTCATGTAACTCCTGAGTTTCTTTTCTCTCTAAATGGAGTACTTATTTGTGAGGAGGATAACAAGCCTATGACATCAACACATGCAGAGGAAGCAACATAGAAAGTTCACAGCAGTATGCTGGTGATTAAGAACAGACACATACACTCACCGGCCACTTTATTAGGTACACCTGTCCAACTGCTCGTTAACACTTAATTTCTAATCAGCCAATCACATGGCGGCAACTCAGTGCATTTAGGCATGTACACATGGTCAAGACAATCTCCTGCAGTTCAAACCGAGCATCAGTATGGGGAAGAAAGGTGATTTGAGTGACTTTGAACATGGCATAATGGCGCCAGAATGGCTGGTCTGAGTATTTCAGAAACTGCTGATCTACTGGGATTTTCACGCACAACCATCTCTAGGGTTTACAGAGAATGGTCCGAGAAAAAGAAAATATCCAGTGAGCGGCAGTTCTGTGGGCGGAAATGCCTTGTTGATGCCAGAGGTCAGAGGAGAATGGCCAGACTGGTTCGAGCTGATAGAAAGGCAACAGTGACTCAAATAACCACTCGTTACAACCAAGGTAGGCAGAAGAGCATCTCTGAACGCACAGTAAGTCGAACTTTGAGGCAGATGGGCTACAGCAGCAGAAGACCACGCCGGGTGCCACTCCTTTCAGCTAAGAACAGGAAACTGAGGCTACAATTTGCACAAGCTCATCGAAATTGGACAATGGAAGATTGGAAAAACGTTGCCTGGTCTGATGAGTCTCGATTTCTGCTGCGACATTCGGATGGTAGGGTCAGAATTTGGCGTCAACAACATGAAAGCATGGATCCATCCTGCCTTGTATCAACGGTTCAGGCTGGTGGTGGTGGTGTAATGGTGTGGGGAATATTTTCTTGGCACTCTTTGGGCCCCTTGGTACCAATTGAGCATCGTTACAACGCCACAGCCTACCTGAGTATTGTTGCTGACCATGTCCATCCCTTTATGACCACAATGTACCCAACTTCTGATGGCTACTTTCAGCAGGATAATGCGCCATGTCATAAAGCTGGAATCATCTCGGACTGGTTTCTTGAACATGACAATGAGTTCACTGTACTCAAATGGCCTCCACAGTCACCAGATCTCAATCCAATAGAGCATCTTTGGGATGTGGTGGAACGGGAGATTCGCATCATGGATGTGCAGCCGACAAATCTGCGCCAACTGTGTGATGCCATCATGTCAATATGGACCAAACTCTCTGAGGAATGCTTCCAGCACCTTGTTGAATCTATGCCACGAAGAATTGAGGCAGTTCTGAAGGCAAAAGGGGGATCCAACCCGTTACTAGCATGGTGTACCTAATAAAGTGGCCGGTGAGTGTATGTTTTGCTTTACCTTGGAAATCTGACTAAATGAGGAGCCAGTGAAATTAATTGCACCACAGAGCTGGAGGTTTCCTGCTGGGATGCTGTTCACAATAGAATGACTGGACCATTGGTTATAGTACTCACAGCGTGAACATTTTTGTGTCACACGGAGCACTGTGCCAATCATCCTTGTGTCCACATTACTGGGTGACTGTGGCTCAGTGGTTAGAGTGGTTGTCCTCCAACTTGAAGGTTGGTGGATCGATCCCGGCTTCCACCGCCACATGTCGAAGTGTCCTTGTGCAAGACACTGAACCCCATGTTGCCCCCCGATCTGTGTATCGGGTTGTGTGAATGTTAGCCCCCACCCTCTCCCGTGTGAATGGGTAAATGACAAAAAACTGTAGCATGAAGCACTTTGGGGGTCGTAGGACCTAATTAAAGCGCTATACAAGTGCACGCCATTTACCATTACCATTTACTGCGACTGCTGCAGAAAGGTCATCTTCTCCGTAATCACTCGCTATTCAAACTCCAACTCTCTGCGGAGGTGTGGCTGAGATGCTGCTCTTTTTATATTCAGCAATAAGGTTAAAATAAGGTTTCAGCCAATCGCAATGCCTCATTCAAATTCAAGCACAGTGTCACGTTTTAACATGAAGTGGGAGCTCCACTAATAGTTTTTGGTATAAAATGAATAGTTTTATAAAAATGCAAGACCCAGAAATGTAGGCAGGACAATTAAACAATGCCTGTTGGATAAATTTAGGATCATAACTGCCCCTGGCAGGTGTGTACCAACTACCGCAGCGGCAGGCCAATAGAGGCAACGAAGAAGGTAAGCAGTCTTTGAGAGGCTTCTCTCGGAGCTAGCTGGATGTACCATGCTAACTCGGTCTTTTGTTTTCCGTACCTACTTTAAAACAAGAGGTACTGATCCCACCTGCACGGTTACAGGAGTGTGGAGGGATATAAAACATCTGTCCGAATAAATAAAGAAGCAAGAGAACACCAGGAGGCACATGGATAAAGGAAGTAAGAACAATGTTTTCTTTTTGTTTTCTGGCAGAATAAAACTGAATAGAAGGAAAACTTGCTAAGCCCAGTGATAGAGAAGCCTGTAAATTAAAAAAAGTTGTCAGGCAGTTTAAAATTTTGACTTGATGGTGTTATGATCCATTTATCAACAATACCTATTTGTCTTACAAAAAGGCACCATCTTGAAATATGGTTTTGCCAAACACAAAAATAAATTTCAAATTAAAAATGTTAATTGCTATGACTTAAAATAAATCCTATTAATGTCAAAACAAGCTTTTAATGTCTCAAGAAATTGTATTGTTGTAAAACTGTTCTGGTTTCTAACTTTATTATAATAAAAAAAACGTTCATGTTTTCCAGGTGTGTGACATCATCCTGCTGAGCATTGAGGAGCATTGTGCCTTCACACAGTATCTCATCAGTGCGACCTGCTGCATGGAGAACTGTTTCCACAGCATAGTGGGAGGTCTCCTGAGACACACTGGACACAACTGTGGGGGCTTATTCAGTGCTGGACAATTAAAATGACCAAACATATTTAATGTTTATATTGTGTTAAATGTTACTTAAAATACAACATTTAATGTTAACACACAAAATTTACCTGTTTAGATGACTAGATTAACCTGTTTTGGTGATTTACAATTTAATAAAGTTAGTGTTAAATATTTAACTGAAGTTGAAATTGTTAATTTTTTTATATAGTGTGTACATTAACTGTTTTTTTTTACAAATGTATGTTGTCAATAAATATATTAGGAATTTGCATTATAAGCTTGTGCTTGTAAAATTTAAACCATTTTAAATATAGTGAGAAAATAGCACTATATCCCCCATTACTTTACACTCACCGGCCACTTTATTAGGTACACCTGTCCAACTGCTTGTTAACACTTAATTTCTAATCAGCCAATCACATGTCGGCAACTCAGTGCATTTAGGCATGTACACATGGCCAAGACAATCTCCTGCAGTTCAAACCGAGCATCAGTATGGGGAAGAAAGGTGATTTGAGTGACTTTGAACGTGGCATGGTTGTTGGTGCCAGAATGGCTGGTCTGAGTATTTCAGAAACTACTGATCTACTGGGATTTTCACACACAACCATCTCTAGGGTTTACAGAGAATGGTCCGAAAAAGAAAAAATATCCAGTGAGCAGCAGTTCTGTGGGCGGAAATGCCTTGTTGATGCCAGAGGTCAGAGGAGAATGGCCAGACTGGTTCGAGCTGATAGAAAGGCAACAGTGACTCAAATAACCACTCGTTACAACCAAGGTAGGCAGAAGAGCATCTCTGAACGCACAGTAAGTCGAACTTTGAGGCAGATGGGCTACAGCAGCAGAAGACCACGCCGGGTGCCACTCCTTTCAGCTAAGAACAGGAAACTGAGGCTACAATTTGCACAAGCTCATCGAAATTGGACAATAGAAGATTGGAAAAACGTTGCCTGGTCTGATGAGTCTCGATTTCTGCTGCGACATTCGGATGGTAGGGTCAGAATTTGGCGTCAACGACATGAAAGCATGGATCCATCCTGCCTTGTATCAACGGTTCAGGCTGGTGGTGGTGGTGTAATGTGTGGGGAATATTTTCTTGGCACTCTTTGGGCCCCTTGGTACCAATTGAGCATTGTTCCAACGCCACAGCCTACCTGAGTATTGTTGCTGACCATGTCCATCCCTTTATGACCACAATGTACCCAACTTCTGATGGCTACTTTCAGCAGAATAATGCGCCATGTCATAAAGCTGGAATCATCTCGGACTGGTTTCTTGAACATGACAATGAGTTCACTGTACTCAAATGGCCTCCACAGTCACCAGATCTCAATCCAATAGAGCATCTTTGGGATGTGGTGGAACGGGAAATTCGCATCATGGATGTGCAGCCGACAAATCTGCGCCAACTGTGTGATGCCATCATTTCAATATGGACCAAACTCTCTGAGGAATGTTTCCAGCACCTTGTTGAATCTATGCCACGAAGAATTGAGGCAGTTCTGAAGGCAAAAGGGGGTCCAACCCGTTACTAGCATGGTGTACCTAATAAAGTGGCCGGTGAGTGTATATTTTCCTACTGAAGAACCAGACTTTTCTGTAATGTAGCATAACTTTGAACTTGAAAAATCTGAATTGAATTGAATTTGAATTGAAAACAACAGGGTTCCAGGCTTCAAGTACGTCTTTCAGATATTTTTTTTGGCTACTCTTCAACCATATTTTCATGCTGTTCTTGCGCCTGACTATTTTGAAAGAGATCCCCACCCATGAACCAGAGGTCTACATAATGACCTCAATTTGGAGTAAAAGTTTTAAATGGATTTATGAGCTAACAGTGATTCTGAGCATGGCCGATACAACGTGAATTGCTGCTGACTTAGAAGACCTCCAATCCTAAAAGTTTTGGAGTATCACAATCCACAGTACAATTTGAACTGCTCTTTTCTTACTCTCTGTTCATTTACAGACGTGGAAAAAATTGTTGGTACCTTTCAGTCAATAAAAGAAAAACTCACAATGGTCACAGAAATAACTTTAATCTGACAAAAGTAATAGCAAATAAAAGTTTTATGAATGTTAACCAATGAATGTCAGACATTGCTTTTTAACCATGCTTCAATGAAATTATTTTAAAGAAATAAACTCACAGAACAGGTCTGTGTATTGATCGCATGGAAAAGGGAACAATGTATTAGGAGGTACTATCTTAATTTTAGATAGCACTTCATTAAACTTGGGCTGTTACTAACATAAACCTTGGATGACTTCAACTGATGAGAAATAGAGGAGGCGTTTGTACATCCTGCCCCGGTACCCATACAATAAGTCCATCTGCTTACAATAAAAACTGAAACTAAAGTCAGTCCTCTGCAAAACAGATGGTTTCCTACTTTCCTATGGAGGAACAAAATGATATCCAAGTTATCGCCAGTCTAAACTGGTCACAACTTCATTAAGTTGATGGCTAATAGTGGATATTTTTCTTAGTAAATCCAGCGGTACTTTCTCTGTACTTACCTAATTATTACATGTAGTAATTACCCCATATATGCTATAATTTTCCATATGTATTGGGTAAATGCTGAGTAATTTCTGCTGTACTTTCTCTGTATTTACCTACTTAATACACATTGTAATTACCACTTACACAACAAGATTTTCTATATAACCTATATTACCAAAAGTATTCGCTCACCTGCCTTTACTCATACTATGAACTGAAGTGCCATCCCATTCCTAACCCATAGAGTTCAATATGATGTCGGTCAACCTTTTGCAGCTATTACAGCTTCAACTCTTCTGGGAAGGATGTCCACAAGGTTGAGGAGAGTGTTTATAGGGATTTTTGACCATTCTTCCAAAAGTGCATTGATGAGGTCAAACACTGATGTTGGTCGAGAAGGCCTGGCTCTCAGTCTCCGCTCCAATTCATCCCAAAGGTGTTCTATCGGGTTCAGGTCAGGACTCTGTGCAGGCCAGTCAAGTTCATCCACACCAGACTCTGTCATCCATGTCTTTATGGACCTTGCTTTGTGCACTGGTGCACAGTCATGTTGGAAGAGGAAGGGGCCCGCTCCAAACTGTTCCCACAAGGTTGGGAGCATGGAATTGTCCAAAATGCTTTGGTATCCTGAAGCATTCAAAGTTCCTTTCACTGGAACTAAGGGGCCAAGCCCAGCTCCTGAAAAACAACCCCACACCATAATTCCTCCTCCACCAAATTTCACAGTCGGCACAATGCAGTCTGAAATGTACCGTTCTCCTGGCAACCTCCAAACCCAGACTCGTCCATCAGATTGCCAAATGGAAAAGCGTGATTCATCACTCCAGAGAACGCGTCTCCACTGCTCTAGAGGCCAGTGGCGGCGTGCTTTACACCATTGCATCCAACGCTTTGCATTGCACTTGGTGATGTGTGGCTTGGCTGCAGCTGCTCGGCCATGGAAACCCATTCCATGAAGCTCTCTGCGTACTGTACTTGGGCTAATCTGAAGGTCACATGAAGTTTGTAGCTCTGTAGCAATTGACTGTGCAGAAAGTCAGCGACCTCTTTGCGCTATGCGCTTCAGCATCCGCTGACCCCTCTCCGTCACTTTACTTGGCCTACCACTTCATGGCTGAGTTGCTGTTGTTCCCAAACACTTCCATTTTGTTATAATAGAGCTGACAGTTGACTGTGGAATATTTGGGAGCGAGGAAATTTCACGACTGGATTTGTTGCACAGGTGGCATCCTATGACAGTCCCACGCTGGAATTTACTGAGCGCCTGAGAGCGGCCCATTCTTTCACAAATGTCTTGCTTCAAAGTCTGCATGCCTGAGTGCTTGACTTTATACACCTGTGGTCAGGCCAAGTGATTAGGACACCTGATTCTGATCATTTGAATGGGTGAGCGAATACTTTTGGTAATATAGTATGTACCAGGTAAATTCTCAGTAAATACGGGACTGAAAAATATCAACAATGAGACAAAATGTGGTTTGGCTACAGACAAGGACATGGGTATATTGATCCAGCAACATTAAAATTATTGCAACATTTAGGTGGTTCTGGGGTTTTCTTTGGGAATCCAAACCATCAACTTCTATCTTCAGATGTTAACAGCTTCTCTGAATCCCCTCTTCTATCTAATAAAATAAATGTCATGCAAAGATAAAGTCCATATCACCTTTTCTTCTTCTCTCACCTGCAGTTCTTTGTGTGTATGAAACACCTGGATGCTGATGACCATGCTGCTGGCTCCAGTCTTTGTGCTACTGATGCTTGGGCGGCATGCTCTGGCTGGGGCATATCCTCCTATTCCCCACTTGAAGTACATGCAGCCTATGATAAAAGGGCCTGTTGGACCGCCGTTTCGGGAGGGAAAGGGACATTATGTTGGTGAGTGATCCCTGTCTGTGTGGGATTTAATGACTTATTCAGCCTTTGTGCTTTGTGTAAGTCAAAAGGTTTGTACTGTTTCAGTTTCAGCTACTGCAAACATTGTTCATTTAATTTCTTGTAACTGTTACAACAATGTTTAAAAGCCACCTCTTCTTTACATAAGTACTCAGCATTGACAGTCCACAGCTGAGGTCTAATGGAGTCCTGATAGCCCAGTGTAAAAAGAACTCTACAAGGCCAACTGCTCCTTTCACCATCTGGATGTCATTATACCACTGTTTTATCAAATACAATGGCTTGCAAAAGTATTCGGCCCCCTTGAACTTCTCCACATTTTGTTACATTACAGCCACAAACATGAATCAATTTTATTGGAATTCCATGTGAAAGACCAATACAAAGTGGTGTACACGTGAGAAGTGGAACAAAAATCATACATGATTCCAAACATTTTTTACAAATACTTAACTGAGACGTGGGGTGTGCGTAATTATTCAGCCCCCTGAGTCAATACTTTGTAGAACCACTTTTTGCTGCAATTACAGCTGCCAGTCTTTTAGGGTATGTCTCTGCCAGCTTTGCACATCTAGAGACTGAAATTCCTGCCCATTCTTCTTTGCAAAACAGCTCCAGCTCAGTCAGATTAGATGGACAGCATTTGTGAACAGCAGTTTTCAGATCTTGCCACAAATTCTCAATTGGATTTAGATCTGGACTTTGACTGGGCCATTCTAACACATGGATATGTTTTGTTTTAAACCATTCCATTGTTGCCCTGGCTTTATGTTTAGGGTCGTTGTCCTGCTGGAAGGTGAACCTCCGCCCCAGTCTCAAGTCTTTTGCAGACTCCAAGAGGTTGTTTTCCAAGATTGCCCTGTATTTGGCTCCATCCATCTTCCCATCAACTCTGACTAGCTTCCCTGTCCCTGCTGAAGAGAAGCACCCTCAGAGCATGATGCTGCCACCACCATATTTGACAGTGGGGATGGTGTGTTTAGAGTGATGTGCAGTGTTAGTTTTCCGCCACACATGGCGTTTTGCATTTTGGCCAAAAAGTTCAATTTTGGTCTCATCTAACCAGAGCACCTTCTTCCACATGTTTGCTGTGTCCCCCACATGGCTTGTGGCAAACTGCAAACGGACTTCTTATGGTTTTCTTTTAACAATGGCTTTCTTCTTGCCACTCTTCCATAAAGGCCAACTTTGTGCAGTGCACGACTAATAGTTGTCTTATGGACAGATTCCCCCACCTGAGCTGTAGATCTCTGCAGCTCGTCCAGAGTCACCATGGGCCTCTTTCCTGTATTTCTGATCAGCGCTCTCCTTGTTCGGCCTGTGAGTTTAGGTGGACGGCCTTGTCTTGGTAGGTTTACAGTTGTGCCATACTCCTTCCATTTCTGAATGATTGCTTGAACAGTGCTCCATGGGATGTTCAAGGCTTGGGAAATCTTTTTGTAGCCTAAGCCTGATTGAAATTTCTCAATAACTTTATCCCTGACCTGTCTGGTGTGTTCTTTGGACTTTATGGTGTTGTTGCTCCCAACATTCTCTTAGACAACCTCTGAGGCCGTCACAAGGCAGCTGTATTTGTACTGACATTAGATTACACACAGGTGCACTCTATTTAGTCATTACCACTCATCAGGCAATGTCTATGGGCAACTGACTGCACTCAGACCAAAGGGGGCTGAATAATTACGCACACACAACTTTTAAGTTATTTATTTGTAAAAAATGTTTGGAATCATGTATGATTTTTGTTCCACTTCTCATGTGTACACCACTTTGTATTGGTCTTTCACATGGAATTCCAATAAAATTGATTCATGTTTGTGGCCATAATGTGACAAAATGTGGAAAAGTTCAAGGGGGTCGAATACTTTTGCAAGACACTGTACACCTTAATAAAATGGGAATGGTTGGTGATATTAATGTCCTGTTTGGGGCACATTAGTATATATGAGGGGGCAAACTTTTCAAGATGGGTGGTGACTATGGTGGCCATTTTGAAGTTGGCCATCTTGGATCCAACTATTGTTTTTTTAATAGGAAGAGGGTCATGTGACACATAAAACCTATTGGTAATTTCACAAGACAAACAATGGTGTGCTTGGTTTTAACGTGACTTCATTCTTTCATGAGTTATTTACAAATTTCTCTTTTTTCATAGCCATTGACATGTCAAAGAGGTTAACACGTGAGGAGTGGATGAAAATTGTGTTGATATCTAGTGAATGCAGTAACCGGGTCATTGCAGCAGATTTCAATGCAAGACACCCTACAAGACCACCCATCTCCCATGCTACAGTTAGCAAACTGCTTGCTAAGTTTCGTGAAACTGGTTCAGTGTTGGATTTGCCAAAATGTGGATGCATGAAAACTGTCACTAATAAAAAAACATCAGTGGCTGTCCTAGTGTCATTCAGCAAGAGCCCACAGCGTAGCACTCGCCACATGTCACTGGAGCGTGGCATTAGTCGAACATCCCTTTGGCGGATAGCTACTGACAAATGGCACCCTTACAAACTCCAGCTACTGCAGCATCTCAACGAGGATGACCCAGATCGGCGCACAGAATTTGCAGAATGGGCAAAATAAAAATTGGAACAAGACCCTCAGTTCACACAGAACATTTTGTTCAGTGATGAGGCAAATTTTTATATGAATGGTGAAGTTAACAAATAAAACCACTACTATTGGTCTGATACTAACCCACATTGGATAGATCCTTCCAAGACTGTTGGAACAAAAAAAGTGATGGTGTGGTGTGGTATATTGGGTACAAAGACAGTGGGGCCATTCTTCATCAATGGAATCCTCAAGGCCACTGGATATTTGAAATTGCTACATGATGATGTGTTTCCCTCTTTATGCACTGAAGCTGGCACGTTCCTTGAGTTTTTCCAGCAAGATGGTGCACCACCACATTATGGGTGTCAGCTCCGAGCATTCCTAGATGAACAGTTTCCTGGAAAGTGGATTGTTCATCGTGGGCCAGTTGAATGGCCACCAAGTTCTCCCAATCTGACTTTTATCTTTGGGGTCATCTGAAGGCAATTGTCTATGGCGTGAAGACACGAGATGTGCAGCACTTGAAACTACGGGATACTGGAAGCCTTTGCTGGCATTTCTCCTGCAGTGTTGCTATCAGTGTGTACATTTGATGTGTCACATGACCCTCTTCCTATTGAAAAAACTAAAGTTGGATCCAAGGTGGCCGACTTTAAAATGGCCACCATGGTCACCACCCATCTTGAAAAGTTTGCCCCCTCACATATACTAATGTGTCACAAACAGGACGTTAATATCACCAACCATTCCCATTTTATTAAGGTGTATCCTTATAAATGGCCCACACTGTACATCAAAATGCAGGGATATTTGTCAGCTTTCAGGTGGTGTGACTCTTATTTCTCTAGGCCTTAAGGTTCCCCTGCTACAACTTCCAGAAGCACACAAAGACCACATCTCCTCCCTATCTTTCCCATTCATTTTTTTTTTCTGATTTTTTTTTTTGTGTGAGAACTGATAAGTTTATAAAACTTAAAGAGGCCATTTCATACTAATTTTAGGACTTTGTGGTTATTTCTTAAGTATTAACCAGTAATATGAAACATATTATTTTTAAAAAATGTTCAGGAAACACTTATTAACAGATCTTTCAATCTGTCTGCATTTAAATTCGGGTAGTTCCAGCTCCTTAAATGGATTTTTGGGGGTCTGAACATATACGAAAAGTCTGGATTTTTTGCGGGCGCCCCCTAAAAAAATAAAAAAAATTTAAATTATCAAGGTGTTAATATTGGGCGGAGCCTCCAAATATGAATAGCGCCACCTTTTGGAAGTGCTCTTTCCACTGCTTCTATGTACAGCTTTGAAATTTGGAGAGTTGAAGGAACTCATGATTGCGGACAATAAAGCCTCCTGAAGGTGTGGTCTAAACTCAACTGGAAGTCGGCCATCTTGGAAAAACCGTGTGATTTTGGTGTTTTCAAGCCTCCTATTTGAGCTAACTCCTCCTACAGTTTTTTATGTATCCACACCAAACTTGGTCAGTACAGTCTCAAGGCATGGGGGATCAAAAGTTGTATAAGCTTTCTATAGAATCATTACGGTGTGGGCGGGGCATAACCTCAAACTTTCATCTCTCACTAAAAATAGAAAAATGCTAATAAATTCTACAGAAATGACAGGATCTTCATCAAAATGCTTGTGGATGATGGCAATTGGTTCCTGATCCTATTGTGTCATATTTTGAGAGAACTTTAGCCCCGCCCACTGGAAACCAAAGGTGTCATGTTTTGGTTAAAGGGGTGTGATTTAGCCATTCCTGACCTGATCAACTTCAAAATTGTCTCAGATGGCCGAAAACAAGTTGGTCTAACATAGGGCAAAAATATGTGACTTTTTGAAAATCGGGCGGGGTCTTTTCCTTGAGGCAAAGTTGGACGACGCAAAAAATCACCATTTCTGCTGCGAATTACGCAGTTCTAATCTGATCACTACAAAACTTCATAGGATGGATTGTGGTCAGGTTTTGGACCAATTTGAGTTGAAAAGTCTAGGGGGCGTGGCTTGCTCCCCCTTATGGACGCTTAAATGAATAGCCCTACCCATTTTTTTGACTTACGATTCTGAAATTTTGTACAAAGATTGAGCACTTCAGGACCTACAAAAAAGCCTTTTGGACCATATCCGGAAGTCAGCCTTCTTGGAAAAACTGCACATTTTGCCATTTCACACGTCTCACATTTGAGCTAACTCCTCCTACAGATTTTAACCGATCTGCACCAAATTTAGTCAGTATGTTCTTTAGGCATTGGGAAACAAAAGTTGTATAAAGAGTTTCCAGATTCTCTTTAGTTTGGGCGTGGCTTGGCCTCAAACTTGGCCTTCAAGCCAAAAAAATCTAAAAAAAACAAACTCTTATAACTTAATAAATATTTCTCAGATCTAAATTAAAATCTACATGGATGATCCCAGTGAGGCCCTGAACAAAACTTTGCATTGAAATTTTCGGATAACTTTAGCTCCGCCCACTGACAACCAGAAGTGTCACATTTTACTCTTTGGGGTCATACTCTGGCCTCCATCAACAAATCTACAACGACCAGGCTCAGGCAGCAGCCAATGAGTAGATCTAACATGTTTTAAAATTTTAGAGCTCTAACATTTAAGGCGTCTTCACAGCGCCACTTCTAAGTTTGACATCTCGCTATCAACACATTTCTTGCTATAAAATCAACATGCATGATCAGATCAGGACAAAACTAAATAGGATGAATCTTTGTAAGGACCTTAACGTACCTGAGTAGAAAAATCCTGTGGGTGTGGCAAATGGCATCAACAGCGCCCCCTTTCTCCTCATTTTCTGCCTTAAATGGGGGGGTATTATGCAAAATTGACCTTTTCAAGCGTTACATCATGTTATCATGTCGTTCCCTCATTAAAATCATGCCTGAAATGTTTCTTTAGCTCATTTATGTATGTTTGAGTAATCTTTAGACCAGGGGTCTCAAACTCCAGGCCTCAAGGACCACTATCCTGCATGTTTTAGATGTTTCCCTGCTTCAACACACCTGATTCAAATCCTCTGTATTTCAACAAGTCCTGCAGAAGCCTGTTAACGACTTGTTCATTTGAATCAGGTGTGTTGAAGCAGGGAAACATCTAAAACATGCAGGATAGTGGTCCTCGAGGCCTGGAGTTTGAGACCTGCTTTAGACACTCTCATGGCAGCCATTTTGAAAGCCGTTTGCCTGATTCCATCCAGAAACGCCCATTTCTCCTTGAAACGCCCGCTATATTTCGTTACCTGCCAAGCTCATGCCTACTGCTCCCCTCACAGAAGAGCACCCCTTCCCCGTGTGTAACGCAGGCAGAGCAGCGGTAGCAGCAATTAGCAAACACCTGGTGTAACTGCGAGAGTGCACCTTTCCTGAGCTTATCTACTGACTGACTTTTCTGGGCGCTTTTCATAACTCCAAAATGCCCTCATGGAAGAAATGTACTGTATCTTTGGATGTCAAGGCGGCTGCCCTCTTTTTAGTCTTCCAAAGAATAAGACTGTTCGTCAGAAATGGTTGGACTTCATTTATGGAAGCGACCCTCTTCCAAAAAAGATCTGTTTCAATTGTGCCAGGCACTTTAACGAGGATTGTTTTCTAAGCAAAAGTTTATTTGACAGTGGATTAGTAACTAAGCTGTAACTTAAAGACGATGCAGTTCCCACTCTCAGGAGAACGTCTTTGCAGCCAACACCGGTAAGTTCAACTGCTGTCACATTGTTTTGTTGTTAGCATTTCTTAGCTTAACCTGTCCTACAATCGGTGTACT
The DNA here is from genome assembly GCA_006937955.1 of Pachypanchax playfairii. Taxonomy (NCBI): domain Eukaryota; kingdom Metazoa; phylum Chordata; class Actinopteri; order Cyprinodontiformes; family Aplocheilidae; genus Pachypanchax; species Pachypanchax playfairii. Next base: position 197,646 of record SSNP01000095.1, on the reverse strand, counting down.
GTAGCTGGCTTTTGTGTTGTTATGTTTGGCGTGAAGGCGATGTTCCGCGCTGTCACGTTGTTTTGTTGTGAGCATTTCTTAGCTTAACCTGTCCTGCAATCGGTGCACTGTAGCTGGCTTTTGTGTTGCTATGTTCGGCGTGAAGGCGATGTTCCGCGCTGTCACGTTGTTTTGTTGTTAGCATTTCTTCAGCGTGCTGAAGGGGGAGTGTTGGAAGGTCTTAAAGAGACAGAGGCCAATATCGAGGTGTTTGGAGCGGCTATGATGTGAGGGCAAATTTCTTAAAGGTTGTTTATTTTATTTACAGCTTTTAAAGATCAACTTAAGGTAACATAGTCATTGGAGTATGCTATAGAGTAGCAATGTGTGTCTGAAAAAAGCATAATACCCCCCCTTTAAAATTACAAGCCCCGCCCACTGGTTTGATTGACAGTCATGAAATTTGGTACACTCATGTATCCTCTCAGGACCTACAAAAAAGTCTCTAGGGCCCATGTCCTATCACAGGAAGTCGGCCATCTTGAAAAAACTGTCTTTTTAGGACATTTAACACCTGTCGGATTTGAACCATCTACTCCTACATACTTTCATGGATCACCATGAAACCTTGTTAGTAGAGTCTTAATGCATGTGGGATTGTGTCATTAAAAAGGATTTATTCTATCTTAAGAATTTTTGGCATGCTTCACTTTAAACTTTGCTTTTAAGCCAAGCAAAAAAGCCTGTTCTAACTCCCTGATATTTTCACAGATTGCCACCAAAATGCATATGGAGTATCACAGTGACTTCCTAAACAAAACTATATGCTAATATATTCTGATAATTTTAGCCCCGCCAACATACAACAAGAAGTCTCCATATTTACTCTTTGAGGTATTACTCTGGCATGTCTTTAAAATATATGACTGAACTTGGTTCAAATGACAGTCAATGTGATGGTCTATCATTGTGAGAACAAATATTGCTCTAACATTTCAGGATAGCCACAGCGGCTCATCAGACTTTGATGTGTCGCCCTGAACACTTAAAACTGTAATATGCTCACTCAAGCACAGTTTCCATGGTGTTTTGGAGCCTACTCAGTGGAAAGAGAGGCAGTCTGGCGAGGCTGTTGCTGCACGGCTGGAGCGACGCCAAGGTGCGAGGGCCGCTCATCGCCGCCTGTGGCTTTAATTAGGCCCGAGAACTAATTTCAGCCAAAAAAGTTGGGGGCGTGGCTTGCGCCCCCTTGTGGACGTTTAAATGTATAGCCCCACCCACTGCTTTTACTTACGACAGATTGATCACACCAGGACCTACAAAAAAGCCTCTTGGACCCATATCCGGAAACAGACCGGAAGTCGGCCATCTTGGAAAAACTGCACATTTTGACATTTCACGTCTCGCATTTGAGTTAACTCCTCCTAAATATTTAAACCAATTTGCACCAAACTTGCTCAGCAAGTTCTTTAGGCATGGGGGATCAAAAGTTGTATAAAGAGTTTCCAGATTCTCTTTAGTTTGGGTGTGGCTTGGCCTCAAACTTGGCCTTCAAGCTAAAAGAATCTAAAAAAACAAACTCTTATAACTTAATAAATATTTCTCAGATCTAAATGAAAATCTACATGGATGATTCCAGTGAGGCCCTGAACAAAACTATGCATTGAAATTTTTGGATAACTTTAGCTCCGCCCACTGACAACCGGAAGTGTCTCATTTTACTCTTTGGGGTCATACTCTGGCCTACATCAAAAAAATCTACAACAACCAGGCTCAGGCAAAAGCCTACAGTTCAAGAATTTTTTTGATAGCTTTTTTTGATTATCGTTTTTAAACGGCGGCTTCCTGTTTGGGAACATGCAATCATCCATTTCGCCTGTATTAAGTTATATCAGGGGATGTTCCATATATGGGCATGTGCTGTACAGAGGCTGTGTGTCTCTCATTCAACTGTCTGTTCATATGTCTATCTGTGCTTCACTCTGTCTTCCAGTCTCTTTTTTCTGTATGGCCTTCTGAATTTATCAGTCAGTTTTAAATGAATGCATTTTCTGATATTAATATGATTTCTGGTTTAAAATGCTGAATCATTTTCAATATCTATTTAAGTTCAACCACCCTTCTCATCTCTTTATGGGATAAAATGTCACTTCACTTCCTCTTTTCAACTGATTTTGCTTAAATGTCAACTGTTTAAGGGTTCAGTTACAAATGGCCTTTTATTTTACAAACACAGAGATCTTGTTGATAAACACATGCTGTTAGACTGTCAGCTTTATCTGTCTGTCTGTCCATTAAAATACATGCAAATCTTAACTTTTTAACATTTTCAACTTTTTTAACTACTTCAACACTGTTCATCCTGAAGATTCCACCTTCAGATATTGATATATCTTCAACTTTAAAAAGTATTTAAGTTTGTGAACCCCTTCAGCTTCATTGAAATACATTCAACTCTAACTTTTGAACTTTTTCACTCTTCCAACTACTTCAGCTCTCTTCACCTTGGAAACTACACCTTTATATATTGATATATCTTAAACTTTAAAAAGTATTTAAGTTTGTGAATCCCTGCAGCTTAATTGAAATACATTCAACTGTTTCAACTCTTCAAATTTGCAACTCTTTCAGCTCTTTTCAAGTTAGAAATAACTTTTTCAGCTGCGTTTCACTCATTTTTTTCAGCTCCCAGCATTCACACTGCATTTCCGCAGGAAATTCAATTTATCTAGTTAATAGTTGAGCTTAAGGAATTTGAAGGATTTAAAGAGAAATCAATGTATTTTAATGGAGCTAAAGAAAGCTGCAAAAAGTTTAATAACTTAAAAAGTTGAAGAGATATCAATACCAAAACTCATAGCACCCTTCTGCTGAATGAGCCGCACATTTTGATATATAAATCGCTGAAATCGGATGAAAACTGCAGAACGAATTCAATGCCGAAAAACGTATGGAAAAAAAGAGAAGGATCTCACACTAAATATATTTAGTCAAAAAAATAATAATAACCATGTGCAGTCTTGCCTGTGAAAAGAAATCCTGCGAGCCCTGGTTTCAATATTCTGTCTGTTAAAGCAGGAAGACGCTAAACAATATTCAGACATGCTGTATGAACTGCTGTTGTTTTAGCTGTGTGTCTGCATCGATACCGGACTCTAATGGCAGCCGCATTTCTTGCGCCGCAGCAGACAATAGGGCGTCTACTGATTATTATGTCTATGGTTCTTGGCATAACACTGGATTGATTACTCCTCCCCCATGGGATGTCATTTCAACTACTTTTCAACTCATACCCACGACCGTGAATTCGTGTCCACAGAGAAGACTTCATAGTCTAGAAAATTTGTGTTGTATTCACAAGACTTTGTACTCACAACTTTTAGATTCATACGCACAAGAAACCAATCCTCAGAAAATTTCTCAGACTCACATATGTGACAGCAGAGTTTTATGTACAAGACTTTTATTGACATATAAATACGAATGTAAAAAGGCTCAATGGGTCTGGCACTGAGGGGGGTTAGAAATGAATGTGAATGTGGCTGGCACTGAATTGGTTAATTCTCAGAAACGGTCTGCCTGACTTATTTTCTCTAAGACTTTGAGTTTCAAATTGCCTTTTAATGGTGAATGAAAGTGTACTCACTGACACCTTGAATTTCTTTGCAGTTTCTCTGTGGGAAACACTTACATTTTTAATTGTTATGATGGACTGTCTCTCTTTCATTGTTCAGTGTCTTTTCCTAGCCATTTTTGTAACAACACACTACTTTCTGCAGTACAATACAGTTTAACTGATGCTCGCAAGGGTATCACCTGTGGGGTATCACAATGGTACCACAATGTGTTCTGGTACTGCTTTTAGGCAGACAGAGAGGGTAGAAAGTAATCCAGCAAAGTTGAAATACCTGTAGGAATTAGTAGCACCAACTTTCAAGGCTTAATCAATCTCCATTTCTGCAGGACTGCTTTAAATTGCTAACCCATTTCGTGTTCGCTGAAAAATGCCTTTTTGTATTTCCAAAATGTATATCATTTGTCAGCTTAGGGTAACCTTACCTTTTTCCTGGCAGTTCACCACTTATGTACTATTTCAAGCTATTCATTGGACTTGAATGACTTGAACTGCAATAAATTGGAAATATTGGGGCATTCTAAAACTTTCAGGTGGTAGCGTATTTCAGAGAAAATAATTTCCAACAGTTGCTAATATTTACTTTGGGTATTTAATTTGATTTTTGTTTACTAAAAGAAAAATTACTATCAGAAATTGTAAGACATTTTTAAATATAAGACTTTACAGCTTGATCATTTGCTTCTTCTTTTTTTTTTTTTTTAGATATGCCACCCATGATGAAGGGGGAACCAGGCCCTCAGGGGAAGCCTGGACCAAAAGGCCTCCCTGGGCCACCAGGACTTCCGGGAAAACCTGGACAAGGAAAACCGGGTCTCAATGGGCCTCCAGGCCCTCAGGGGCCTCCTGGCTTAACAGGAATTGGTAAACCTGGACTTCCAGGGCTCCCAGGCAAGGTTGGACCAAAGGGGAATCCAGGATTTAATGGTGAGGTAGGGCCTCGAGGTGAACCAGGCCCCCGTGGACTTCCTGGGCAGCCTGGTGTCCCTGGCCCAGCTGGTTTGTCTCTGAATGGAAAGCCTGGGCTCCCAGGTATCAGAGGACCCCCTGGAAGTCAAGGTGAACCTGGAATAAAAGGAATTCCTGGTCCACCTGGTGAACGTGGACTTAAGGGAGAGAGTAGCAATGGAAAATCAGGGCCTCCAGGAATAAGGGGGCCTCCAGGCTTGAAAGGCAGTATAGGACCACCTGGTTTGCCAGGTATTGGCAAACCAGGACTCAAAGGTTTGCCTGGACTGCCTGGACTTAAAGGTGATCAAGGACATCCAGGAGATCAAGGAGAACCAGGAGAACATGGCCCACCAGGTCTACAAGGTCTCCCAGGATCAGTTGGGTTAGGAAAACCTGGTCTAGATGGTCTTCCAGGAGTACCAGGTCAAGTAGGTTTGAAGGGTGAGCCAGGGCCACGGGGAAATCCTGGAATCCCTGGGACACCTGGCTTTGGAAAACCTGGTCTGAGTGGGCCCAAAGGAGAAAGAGGTCACAGTGGATTTCCTGGCCTTCCAGGAGACAAAGGAGAGAAAGGAATGATAGGTCCAAGTGGGCGGGAAGGTCTTGACGGGCTACCAGGACTACCAGGGCTTCAAGGTCCAAAAGGGCTCCCAGGAAACCATGGAATACCAGGGCAGAAAGGAGAACTAGGACTACGAGGTCCCCCGGGACTAGCAGGACTTAAAGGGGACCAAGGGCCCAATGGTATCCCTGGAAAACCTGGGATCCCTGGGGAAAAAGGAATTCCTGGACCTAATGGTTCTATTGGAAAACCTGGACCTAAAGGTGAGCTAGGACAAACTGGACAACCAGGAAATCCAGGACTCACAGGTGCTCCGGGGCCTAAAGGAGAAGCAGGCTTTATGGGGACTCCAGGCCTGAGGGGCCAGTCAGGCATTCCTGGTCTCCAAGGGCCTATGGGTCCTATGGGTCCACAAGGTGCCCCTGGACTAAGGGGTGAACCTGGACTTCCAGGGCCTCCCGGGCTTGGCAAGATAGGGGACAAGGGAGCAGTAGGTCCTCAAGGTCCCTCAGGAAAACCAGGCCCTGCTGGGCTTAATGGAAGCCCAGGTCCACCTGGTCCTCCAGGACCTCCTGGTCCTCCAGGAAATGGACAAACAGTTGTTGCAGGACCAACAGGTACAGAGTTGGGTGGGGAGGAAATACCAGGGGGCAAGAAAAGGCCTGCATTCACTCAAGTTCCTCTTTCTGCATCTCTAGCACCAGCCTTTACAGCCATTCTTACAACACCATTTCCACCCTCTGGTATGCCAATCAAATTTGACAGGACACTGTATAATGGGCAAAATGCCTACAGCTCATCTACTGGCATCTTCAGAGCTCCTTTCTCTGGTATTTACTACTTTGCATACCACATGCATGTTAAGGGGACTAGTTTGTGGGTGGCTTTGTACAAGAACAATGTACCTGCAACTTATACCTATGATGAGTACAAGAAAGGCTACATGGACCAAGCATCTGGTAGTGCTGTCCTTGAGCTTAGGGAAGGTGATGAAATATGGGTTCAAATGCCCTCAGATCAAGCAAATGGCCTATATTCTACCGAGTATATCCACTCTTCCTTTTCAGGATTTCTTCTCTGTCCTACATAACCTTGTCCTTTCTTGGAAAATTAAAAGAAGAGATTCCTGTAATGATCCTCAGAACAGCCCTAAACCCAGGATAACTGCAGCCATAGCAGAAATACAAAACTGATAATATTTCAATAATGCTGACATCATTTTTTTGGCTCACCCTTAACAATATTAGTAAGAAAAAAGAAAGAAAAAACCTTGTGAACAAATACAGATAATTTAAATGCCAGGGAGAGGTTTGTTATGCTGTATTCTTTATTTTAATGTCATTTGGATGAGTGTTTGGGTGTACTTTTGTTGTTTTTTAGCTTATGATATTTTTCTTATTTTATGGTCACATATAAAATGTTATTAGTTAATTCCAGTCATCATTGTGTTCTTGTCCATTGGACTTAGACTCTTTAGTGCTTCACTTTGTAATGTGCTGGTAAAAGACCTTCCCATGTGACTGCACATTCTGCTCACAATGAAGGTTGATGACACCAAAACTTGAAGAATGTTAAGGTCCCCTGGCTGTAGTGACATGTTCGTGTTATTTAAACCTTCATAAAGATTAACAATTCAATGGAGGAAAAAAAGACAAACAATTTATTTGTGAAGGCCAATGTTGTCCTTTTCTTCCTGTTGTTTCTTTCATTTTTTTGTTGCTTTTTATTTGTCTGATGCTCTAAAAAAATCACTCAAATTTAAGTTATCATATGAATTAAATATTTGTTTTTGTGAGAAACTTACAGTACAGTAAAAAAGTTTTAGGCAGCTGTAAACTAAGAATGCTTTAAAAAAGGAAAGTGTTTATCATTTATTTTAACTGATCAACAAAATGCAGTGAATGAACAAAAGAAAAATCTAAATCAAATCAATATTTGGTGTGACCAAACTTTGCCTTCAAAACAGCATTGACTATTCTAGGCACACTTGCACACAGTTTTTGAAAGAACTCAGCTCGTAGGTTATTCCAAACTTAAACCTTCATAATTAATCACAGATTTTCTGTGGATGCAGGCTTCCTCACATTCTTCTGTCTCATTGTGTAATCCCAGACACACTCGATGATGTTGCGATCAGGGCTCTGTGGGGCTCTTTCAGCCCTGTCATCACAATTGCAGCATCTGTCAGCTATGGAATGAATGCAGCTTTCTGATTGGCTGAGAGTTTCAGAGTCGCGCACAGAGTGGCAGTCCCTTTCAAAGTTTCTTCAGGAACTTTTCTAGTTATTCTTATTCTTCCGTACACTTTTTGGCACACTGCTCCTACAATTTTTGGCTGATTTTAACCGTTCAATTATTAAACTCTTAAGCTCTTTCAAGACATTATGGTTGTGACTTACGAAACTGATATCGCTTCAATTTTTAAAAAATATGTAACTTTTTTGCCTCCTTTTTTCCCTATTGAAATACATTGAAATATTTTCAGATCTTTCAAATGTCTTCTACTCCTTAACTTTTTCAACTCTTTCAACTAGTTCAGCTATCTTCAACTTGGAAACTCCACCTTTAGATATGAATAAATCTTCAACTTTATAAAGTATTTAACTTTTTGCACCCTTTTCAATTCCCTTGAAATACATTCAAATCTTTCAACTCTTCAACTTTTTCAACTCTTTCCACTACTTTAGCTATCTTCAACTTGGAAACTCCACCTTTAGATATGAATATATCTTCAACTTTATAAAGTATTTAACTTTTTGCACCCTTTTCAATTCCCTTGAAATACATTCAAATCTTTCAACTCTTCAACTTTTTCAACTCTTTCCACTACTTTAGCTCTCTTCAACTGGGAAACTCCACCTTTAAATATTAATATAGCTTCAACTTTATAAAGTGTTTAATTTTTTGCACCCTTTTCAACTCCATTGAAATACATTCAAATCTTTCAACTCTTTCCATTACTTCAGCTCTGTTCAATTGGGAAACTCCACCTTTAGAAATTGATATATCTTCCACTTTATAAAGTATTTAACTTTTTGCATCCTTTTAAGCTCCATTGAAATACATTCAAATCTCTTCAAATCTTTCAACTCCCTTTAACTCTTTCAAATCTTTAACTATTTAATCTCTCTTAAACTTAGAAACTCCATTCAACTTTTTCAGCTGCATTTAACTCGTATTTTTCAGCATTCACACTGTACATTTATATAAAACAGGATATGCACAGAGTCGTGTTTACATACCATAGAATAGACAGCAAATAAACAGTGAAGTCTATTTTCTGATGAATCAACAGGCTATGCTTTTGTTTTGAATTTATTTTTCCCCATTGGTCTTGCACAACACATTACCATGTCATATACTTCAAAATGACACCCTTTAACCGTGATATCAGTGATTTGCAATCGTATTCTACTCTGTACTGCATCATCATGATGCTGTAACTTGAACGACCATGCTGAGAAATTGTTCTTTCCAATGATATAGAACAAAATATTTGAACTGTTTACTCAAAATAAGTATTTTTTGATGTTTTAAGTTTATTTACTTTTATCTAAGTTGTTTTTAGGCTTCTTGCTTAGTAAGCGAAAGCAACTTTCTGTTAGTATTATAAACAATTTAGATAATATTTGCAAATTCACAGAAAGCTATGTTACAAATAAGTAAAGCTAAATAATTTATATAGCCTAATGGAACAACTCTGGCTATGAGCATCAGCATGTTTTAATATTTAATCCAGAAAAAAGATTCAGTTCGCATTCATATCATAAGTTAATGAAGAGACTGGCAGAGCCTCATTGGTTGTGGAAACAAGTTGTATAACATTTAACAAAACACTATCAGATTGTCCAAAACTGATCAAAGGTCAGAGATTTGTATTTACTTGTCTCTGTTGGGTAAAGCATTAAAAGCAATAAAGATCCACTCTACATGTATGTTTGGGAAGGTGCACCCTTTCTCTCTTTCCGTCAATAAGTGTGTCAATGTTGGTTTGCCTATGGTAGTGTCACAACGTTCCCCTTGCAAAGTCAGGTAATGAATATTTCAGCAAAGATAATAATAGACTTGAATGAAGTTACACAACATTTTGAAAATGTCCTGTTGATCTTCCCTAGGAAAGCCTGAAGATAAGGACATTAAACTGTCTTTGCCCCTTAAGGTTTGCTCACAAGAGGAAGATTTCACATGCATTTAAATGAAGGCTTTGGAAAATTAGGAAAAAGTAATAATACAAAGGCTACATAACTGGTCAACACTGACAGGGCTGTTTTTATACTGACTCAGTAAATAGAGTAATGCCATCCAATGATTCTGAGCAGAACCCACTTAAAAAGATAAAGAAATACCTTAATGGAGTAATGTCAGTGTACTGAATGACAGTGTTAAATGTTGAGCTTTGCATTTAGGAAGAATGTATGCAGTTTTGAATGTATTCCCTGTAGTGTTTCTATCAATCTTTCATCCACAATGCTGCTATTTCTAGGATCATGCATAATCAGTATTTTTAATCAATGTAAAGCTGTCTCTGTCTTTCCTGTAACATAAGAACACCAACAGCAGCTGTGTTGTTGTTCCATGATTTTGTTACACAGACCAAGGCCTGTTATGTACTGTATGTTTGTTTATTTTCTGTTTATGTCTGTTTGGCCTTCTAATTTTACAGAATATTGCTTGGGCGTTTGCTCAATGTGCAAATCCTTTCACAAGTGCCAGTGAAATTCGAACACCATTGCATCAGTAACCATAAACGGCCATTCACATTTGCACATGAATTAACAAAAAAGGAAGTATGTATGTAGTTCAGCAAGTCAACAACAAAAGTTGTATTTATACATAATCTATAATTTAATAGGGATGTCAAAACTGACCACCAGAGCCTAGAATCTAGAAATAATATTTAATGGCATCAACAAGTTATAAGCATTTACAACACATAAGTAGAATTCTAGATTTGTTTGTGAAGGACAATTTTTGAACTTTTATGTTCAGTTTGTGTCATGTTCATTATATTAGTGTATGTTTTTGGGGGGTCATTAAATTTTGGGTATAAAATGCATTTCCTTTTCATTGAAAATGTATATCTGCCTATACAAAATTTACAGTACTTGATTGTATTGATACCATGTCAATAAAACTCTCTTGTATGTTGTACCAGGTCTCGATTTCTTTTTGTTTGGTTGTATAATAACGAATTTGTAGCTGTCATGAATGCTATAAAATACTAGCTCTTGAATAGACAAAACTACCCTCAAGTAAAGTAACTGAATGAAACACTGATGTAGATAAACAAATGACCAATAGAGGGAGACAGGATTCTAGAAAAACTACAAAACTGCATTTCAGCCTTTTCATTGGTTTGAAAGATTCTGAAAGATGTCTGATCTGTCACCAAACTTTTAAATTTCATTTGAAACCCATATGCAAAGTATTAAACATATAGAGATATAGACTTATGAACAAAATCCCAAGTTTAGAAACTCTGACAGGTAACCTACAGTCTCCCTTATCTTTACAAGGTTTTGGATTATGGGAAGTTGTTTGGATGCATAGGTAGAAATATAATAATTCATAATACAAAAAAAAAGAAAACTAGAAGAGAACTCCAAGAGTGCAGACCTCTGCCAAGCAGCTTAATTAACCCCATGTTGTGATCTACACCAAAAATAATAGACTCCCCCACTGATTAGTAGTTGTTACCCCCGCCAAAAAGGTTAGGATTTTATTATTGTTTTTTTTTTGTTTGTCTGTGTGTTAACAAGATAACTAAAAAACTTTTGGATCCAGGAATACATTTAATCAAAATCCCAGACAGTTATCCGGATCACCAAAATCTAGTCGACATGTCCTTTTACCATTTCCGACTTATCCAGAAAACTTCATTAAAATCATCCAAAAGTTTAAGTTATCTTGTTAACAGATAGACACACAAATAAAAACATAACCTCCTGGCAGAAGTTAAAACAAGAAAACACGAATAGAAGGATATTATATTGTTTTAACCTTCTGGAACTGTCGTCAACGTGGTGAGCGCTCATCACTCCCCTGGATTCTTACATCTGACTGACAACAGACTCTCAAGTTGCATTTGAGTGCTCCTGGTAAAAACAAGTATTCAGTAAGACTGCGCAGCATGTACTTTTGAAGACAAAACAGAAAACAAAAATAATGCACATAAGTAGAATTTTAAAGAGGCCATTTCATACACATTTCAGGACTTTGTGGTTATTTCTTAAGTATTAACCAGTAATATGAAACAATTTATATCTATAAAACGTCAGGAAACACTTATTAACAGACCTTTATATCTGTCTGCATTAAAATTCGGGTGGTTCTGGCTCCTTCCGTCAGGCTGCTTTGGCTGCTTTGTCATCAGCTCGTTCATATCAAGTGTATCTGTCTGCAGCCTGCAAGACAGTGGGCGTGTCGTGTAGTGGGCGTGTCGTGACGTCACTACACGACACGCCCACTACACGACACGCCGTGGTTTCTTAAAGGTAAATGAGCCCAAATAGCTAGTAATGCAGTTTGCGCTTTCTTTACCTACAATGAATATATTCAAAAGCGTACAAACATTGATATTCTTTGATGCTGCTACAAGAAAATACATGAGAATTAATGAGCAAAATAATAATGAATCATGTCGGCCGTTGTGTATAAAATCTTAATGTCCATTTATTTGACGGGCGGGGGAGGAGGGGGGCGGCTGTTATGTGTGATGGCAGTAATTTTATTCATTTTATAATGGGGAATTCATTTGTGAAATCATTCTGTAGGCTAGAGCAGTGTGATGAGCCTCCGTACTTTCTCTCTGATCACCAGCAGGGTCATCCGCAGCAACCTGAGCTTAGAATGGAAAGTACTTAGATGTGGTGTGCCTCTCCTCAATCTCAGTAGCTGTCCCTCTTACCTGTAACACCTCCTGGCATTTGTTTGGAAGTCTGATTTCTTTATTCCACACACCACCACACATGCACTCACATGACTGATCACACACAACATAACTTTGTGTGCATCTCCCTCCTTTTGTGACAAACAACCATTAAATACTTTTCTTTTTGGTCTGTCAAATGTGTTCATAGTGAAGCGGAAGATCTTAAACCATTAATTTTTAATCTGGTACTTGATGTACATGTTTTTTTTTATGAATTTATGTCATGTGAATGGCTCTGTGAAATGTAGAAACTGAATATGTTCTTCTTCGATGACTTAACTTCCTGTTTTATTTCGGCAGTCTCACGTGGTTTACCATGATTTCCGCTTCTGTAGCGGGCGTGTCGTGTAGTGACGTCACTACATGATACGCCCACTACAAGACACGCCTCCGTCTTGCAGGCCGCAGGCAGACCCTCCTCGTTCATATGGGGAGCCACATTCACGCCCTTCTACTTCCGGTCCATGGGTGCCCTGGCTGAAAAACTAATGAATGGAAGTCAATGGAGCGATAAAAGTTATTTTCAAACATATGATGTCCATGAGTTGTAAAGACAAGTTTTTATGCCGAGAAAGCGATCATTTTCTACTAGTGTGAATGAGCTTATACTAGTGTGAATGAGAGTTTATACTAGTGTTAATGAGAGGCTCGTACTAGTGTGAATGAGAGCTTATACTAGTATGAATGAGAGGCTCGTATTAGTGTGTGTGAGAGGTAATTTTGTCCCAGAGGAGGCGGGGCTACTAATTCAACCAGTTTAATTGGATTGCCCAAAAGGGGGCAGCAGGGGTGATTTTAGCCCACTTTGAATCAAAGCACCCCCAAAGATTTCTTACTATTTTTTTTACAATATTTGCTGTTTGTGTGATACACTACTAAAAATATAAAAACCATGGGCGTAACAACTGTGGGGTACGCATGGGACAGGTTTCACGCACATTTTCTATGTCAGTGTCCTCCGTTCCCTGCACTTTTTTTCAGTCTTTACAGCAGTTTAAACCGGTAATATGTGTCGGGTGAGTCATCTACTTTCAGTGAGGATCTGCGCTGGAGCGTGAGGCAGATTAACTACACCTGGTGGCGATCAGCGCTGATGAGGAGCAGGGTGCTATTTAAGCCTGAGGCAGACCGTCATTCGTCGCCTGGTTGTTGACCTGAATGGTAGCTCCCGTGTGCCGTCCTTGTGATATATTCCTTGTGATTCTGAGAAACAATTTTGAAACCTTTTGTGCTTTTTGAGAAGACGTTTGGATTACTTTTCCCTGTGTGTGATTAACCCTGTTCTCTCCAGGATTGTTCACCCTGCTCCTTGTGTTACGAGAGATCCTCTGTGTCCAGCGTCTGATCTGAACCCTGTCTGTCTCCCTCCGGCCTCCTCACCCGACATGGACTCACCACCTACCTGCACAGCACCGCACTGGACCTGCCCTCCCTTCAAGCCTAACCATCTGCATCTCTCCCGTGAGTTATCTCCCCTGTATGAACAAGATCTCTCGATCCATCTCTGAAGATCTGGAACTAACTCTCCTCTCCATTACAGTGCTGAGACCTTCCCTGGCGCACCTGATCACCGAGCACATTCTCTGCACTGTATATATTGTAAATAAACCTTTCACTTTTGCACTTGAGCTGCTGTCCGTCTCTGAGTCCTGCAATGTGGGTCACAAAACTTACTGAGCCCGTGACAGTAACAGATTTTTACGACTGTCTTTAAACACACCGTAAGCTAACAAATCGAGGGGATCAACTTCAGGTGCTGCAGAGAGCAGAGCAGCAACTTGTAAATCAGGAACTGCCAGCAAAAGACAAAAAACTGTGGACAGTTTCTTCCTTACAAGCAAACATCCGGTTTTAGACCAACATGGTGTTTTAGGTCACTACACAACTCTAAAGCCACTTTTAGAATATGTATTTCTAGAAAATAAGTGGACATAAAATGTCACTGTTTTCAATACATTCAAAATCATATTACCTGCAACAATGGCACTAACATATTCTTACTATTATAGTGGAAACTTAAGAGTGTTTTTTTTTTTTTTTTTTTTTTTTTTTTTTTTTCAAAGAGACTCCAGCCATGTCTCTACTCAAAATGGTTCAAGAACAATTTTAATTTGGGTTTGTGTTTTTAAAACATTTGGAGCAAAAATTTTAATTAACAATACTTATTGTTGGTGTTTAACTGTTACCTTGCTAGTTTATGCTAGTAATGAACCCAATTTTCTTTCATTCTGTGTAGAGCTAGGTGCTTATTGCTTTCCATATATTTGAAAGAAATCTTTATTGCACAATATTAGTGATAATGACAATCTTTCAAAGAAAAGTGGCTGAGAAAAAATATCTACACCATAAAGGGGGACTTTGAGGATGTTTTTATGTTAATTTCACTGGTACTAACTCTATTTTTTTATTCCACATTGTTTTTACCTTTATTGCCACAATAGAAAGATCAGGGTCAGGGAGGAGGTTTATTACCAGAGTCCAGCAGCAGGGAAGATGATGCAGGTTGTTCACAGGTAAGGAGAAATTAAAATTTGTTGAGATTTGATGATATCCATTGGTAGGTGAAACCAAACAGGTATTAGACAGGGGTTTTCAAAGATTTTTTAGAATTGCTGTCATTCACACTTCAGAAATATTTTTTTTGTATTTTAATAGGTAGTTCATGGAAAAAGTCTTGTATCAGGGTAGAAACCAGGCTGCAGAACTAACAGGCTGAACCGGCAGACTGGGATTATAACCGGAGATGAATCTTCTATAGCTGCTCTAAAGCCTCATCAGCCAGATCCAAAGACCCACTGTTTACCAGAAGCTGGTTGATAAAACTCAAAAATTTCAGAGAGTGCTATGAGAACTTCCTCTGGCTTCAATTCCTCCAAGGTGTTGAAGGACTAGTAGTAGTTGTGATTTTACTGTCACAAACCTGTTTTAAGAATGGTAAATGGTGTGTACTTGTATAGCACTTTACTCAGGTCCTACGACCCCCAAAGCACTTCAGACTACAGTATGACATTCATCTATTAAAGCAGAACTAAGTAAGTTTTGCTCTCGCTCTCCCCCTACTGGTCCCCTGTGAAAGCTCACTGTCGTAACGTTCCCCCGCCGCCGCCGCAGACCCCCCCCCCCCT
>SSNP01000095.1:133832-182454 GCA_006937955.1 Pachypanchax playfairii | reverse complement strand
CCCCCCCCCCCTCCACCCCACCGCCGCCCCCCCAACAACAATGCGCAGAGAACGCTTTTGCAAGAAGAAAGAAAAACAAAACCAAGAAAATGTCTCGACAGGTGAGTATTATTGTCATCTTTGCGCTCCTAAGGGTGGCGTTGCTAACAACGGCAAGGGCTTCATGCTTGTATTTATGTACGTGAGTGTGAGTGCCGTAAAGCAGGTTTGTTCTCGCGAGATTAGTCGGGTCCAATCCACTGAAAGTTGCAAGTGCTGCTTTCAGGACACAGACCCCGGAGGGAGGGGAGGGACCCACGAATCACCCCGCCAAGTCCTTGTTTACCCCCACAGGGACTCTAGAAAACTTTTATTGAGGTGAAAAAACTTACTTAGTTCTGCTTTAACACACGTTTGGTGGTGATAAACTACACACAAAGAGGGTTAAGTTTCTTGCTAGGCAATCTATATTTTTCTCTGGGCGGAGCGGGTATTCAAACTGGTAACCTTCTGGTTACCAGATGACCTGCTCTACTGCCTGAGCCACAGCCGCCCAAAGAAAACATGACAACTTACTGAAAACAGAGAACAAACATGGTTTTAAAAACTGGAAGAAGACCTGTGAAAGATTTGCATTACATTATTACATTATTAATGGGTTGTTATAAAATATGTATAAGTTCATAAAAGTTAGAAGTCAGAATTTCAGTGGAATTTTGGTGGATTTTAACCAGCAACTGGGCTCTGACCAAATATGGGCTGTTGGAATGCTAGAGACTTGATTAATTTAAGAATCTTAAGATTTGATAAAGAAATTTGCAGACTTGCACAGAGATGGTAAAATTATGATGACTGATTACAGAGACGAAGACAACAGACGATGAGGACAGGGAGGAACAGGGATTTAAATGCACCAAGGAGGCAGTCAGAGAGAACTGGAGACATTTAAGAGCACAGGGACTGACAGAGACAGGGAAGAAGTCTCATTGTGACGAGTAAAGTTTTTCTTGCCTGGCTGGGCAGTTCTCTGGGTGCTCAGCACCCCCAAAGCTCTGATCCTAGAATCGCCCGTTTCCAAAAGTAATTATAGATTTTTATATTCAAAATGAGGAAATTGGGCTAAAATCGCCCCTGCAATAATACTATAGTTGCAATTTAAATTTTAATATTTAAATTGAAAAAAGCTATTGCAGGCAACTCTAATTCTAGATTAATAATAGCTAGTAAAACTGTTGTCAAGTACGGAAGCGTATTGCGTTCACTTGAAAAAAAAGCTAATTTTTTCCGAATTACCGAGATAAGTTTAAAAAATTAAAATAAAAGCGTGTCTGTTTTTCTGAATTACCGAGATAAGTTTAAAAAAAATAAAATAAAAACGGGTCTATTTTACTGAATTATCGAGATACGTTTAAAAAATAAAAATGGGTCTGTTTTTCTGAATTAACGAGATAAGTTAAAATAGCCTACACCTGCGGTTGTATCATACGGAGCCCGGCAGAGTTGAGGTGGGGAAATTAGGCATCGTGCTGCCGGACTTCTATCGGAGCATCGCATTCAGCAGTGAACTGTTCGTGGCATGCTGTATCTGTGAGGTAAATCCTGTTTTATGTTGTTCATTGCATGTTTTATGCATTATTTTGTCCAATGCATTTTGGTTTAACTGTCACTGAGCCGTGTCAGACAGGTTTTTCAGCCTAAGTTTAACGGACGGCTAACTTTAACATTTCGTGTAGCTCCAATAATCTGTGTTTACACAGTGTTTTCTTTAGCAATGCTGTGCTATGTCGATGCTTTGAAAGATAACGAAGCTAGATAAATCATGCAACATGGTTGATTGATTCAAAAATGCTGGATTCTGGGTTTGTTTTTAGCATCGTCTGTTGGTAGCATGCTAAAGCTACCGAAATAACTTTGGTGCGGGCTGGTAAACTTTTGTAGTTAAGCAGCAAGGACTCTGTAATCGAACACAAAAGAAAATAACCTATAACCTATAAGAAAATAACCTACCTGTATTGTATAAAATATACATACAAACACACTCTGGGGTGTGACAAATTATGATTAGTTTGAAAACAATATGCTATTTTTTTATAGTTTGAAGAATGCAATGGTAATACAATGATTCTGAAATAAAATGTCTAATCTTAAACTACTTGCAGGATGATTTGGATTCCACCAGGGAGACATGGAACAGTCATGTGATTCGCTCATCAAGAAATTAACTTGTTCCTCATGGTTGGCCTGATGTTATGTACATGATTCCTGAACTGTGTGACACAGAGAATTATTTATGTACCGTTTCAGAAGAAGACCTCTCCACATGGCAAGCCGAGTGCATCAAACGCAGCACTGTTCCATGTGATAAAGACGTGTTCAACCTGTGCTGCAGAATTATGGCACAAAACGATCTCCATGTTGCCCTTGATGTTTACATGGCTATTGATCTCTATCTTTACTTGAGAGAAGATCTTTGTCAACTTCTAAACTTGGATAGATAATACCACTGACACCACAAACTGCAAAAGATAGCATGAATGAACTATCCCATAGGCCTTGTTAAGTGTCATTCACAGTTCTTAGCTCTTTAAGATTCTGTCAGCCACTGTTAATATGCTGGACATTTTTTGTAATCTTAAATTTGTTTAGTTTTTTTAATGGCCTTTTTTATCATTGTAAGCACTGAACAATGTCCCGTCATGTTCCAGTACAAGTGGGGATAAGAAAATGGTCACCATTTAGTGTCAAGTTTTAAAAATGCAAAACTATTGAACAAGTCCTCCAAGAAATAATTCCAAGTTTTTTTAAGTGCATTTGTATTCAAGGCTGTTTAAGTGGACTCTCTGTCAGATGAGTGCTGTGTTTGATTATTTTATATATATATATATATAGCTGGCCTTTCAGTCCTGGTCTGTGAGGGCCAATGCCATGCATGTTTTAGCTGTTATCCTGCTCTACTACACCTGATCTAAATATTGAAACACCTCTTCAGCAGGTCGTCAAAAGTTTTCATAAGCCTGTTAATCAATCATTGTTTAAAATCAGGTGTGCTGTTGCAGGGAAGCATAGAAAACATGCAGGTAGTGGCCCTTGAAGATCACGATTGACTAGCCCTACTGTATAGTTTCAGATATAAATTACTGTTTGTAAACATATTGGAAACAAACAGCATTCTTGGGAATGATTAATGTATGGTAATCAAATATGCAACTCTAAAAAATTAAGGAGGCTTTGACAGTGTACTTTTAAACACTTAAAAATTATGAGCCTAACGTTTATTAGGCTCATCAAAAGAATCGAACTACTGATACATTGTCATTTTTTATTGGTATGTACATGTATATTCTGTATTCTGACTCACTAAAATAATTTTTATCCCTGCTGTTTTTTGTAAGATATTACCATCACAAACAGCATTTTTTATGATGTTGGTCCCCTAATGTCTATATTTCAATTTTATTATATCATTTATTCACAGCATTAAAAATGGATGAATACAGAGTTTAAAAATAGCAAACAAACATGTTAAAGCTGAGGTAGTTAAACAGATAAGAGGTTAAATTAACGTGGGTTAAATAACAAAATATTTTGTACTTTGGCTGTTTAATCTCTGCAATAGGATATGGAAAAACGTTACACCTGATATTTAAACTACTTTTTTCAATCTGTATAATCAGATGTACTTGTATGCAGAGTCAATTGAAAAACTGGGAATAGCATTTCATATAAACTAACTTTGCAAAATTGTCATGTATTGTCCATTTTGTTTGATCTCTCTGTAAAAAAGTATTGCTAGTAAAGGTCCGAATATGATCTAATGTACAAAATAATGCTAAGTTATTCTGGAGAAAGTATGTTTCTTTCACGTGCAGTGTTTTTTTTTTTTAGTTTTTATCATTGTTTTGACTTAGAACAAACAATCCAACAACCACTTAACATATCAGAGATAAACAAGCTATAACTATTTGATTCTATTAAGATAGCAAAATCAATGTTTTTGCAGTTGATAAACAATTTTAAAGATGTACATTTTCAAACCCTGTTGCAAACCACAGCTTCATATAGAAAGTTCATTTCAAATTCAGATGGTTCTGTGTTTTATTTCAAGGCAGTTTAATAAGCAAATGGTTAGGAAAATAAACTGACAAACAAAAAACAAATCTTTTAACGTATTACAGCCTGTGGTAATTTCAAATAAAGATCACAAACCCACGAAACTGACTAAAGCTAAGGGTTGCTGTTTTCTGGCTTTAAGAGGGAACACACCAATGAAATTTCAGCATATTTCTAAAATTTTCAGTGAGAACAACATGTTTCTCCCGACAAGTACAAATGAACCTGAATAAATACATAATAAAACATGTTTAAACATATTACAAAACATTCAAAAGGTGGACAAAACAATGTGTCAACTATCTTTTTGATGATCTTTACAAAAACATTTTTCAAATCAGTACAGGTGCATATGGCACATATAAAATCAGGGTTGAAACCTTTGAAATGAATATGTGACAGTACATTTAGTAAACACATGTAAGAAATTAGGAAAAAATACATCCAAGTGCATGTTGGACAAACAACCAGAACAGGACCAATAACATTTCTGAAGCCTGTAGTTAACAATTACAAACTTGTTATCAAAAGACAAAAAACAAATTTCTTAAAAAAATTAATACTTTGTATCAAAAGTAAGTACTTTCTAAATGTTAAATAGAAGATGCATTTCTCACATTCATGTTTAGCTGAGAAGCTAGGTCTAAACTCACATTAACATCAATGTCATTCCATTATTTAGTAGTTTAATAAATATCAACTGTGCCTATCGCATGACAGATTCTGATACACACAATTACTTTTTGTTTAGTTTAAAGTGACAGAAGACAAATCCCTTTAATACTGTTAACTTTTTGAGTTCAATTTGGGCTTGATTAAATACAAAAAACCCTATGAAATCCAAAAGATAACTGCACAACATTTGTACAGGAAGTCGTTTAATTTGGCACTGAATGTATTCAAATAGCAAATTCTGTATATGGTTTTTAGAATTGAGCATAAAACACGGTTCCCTCTGTAATGAAATTAGCACCTGAGCTGCTGATTGTCATTGCATGAAACGTTGAATGTCCATCACCCACATATTTGCATATCTAGGACATAACCAAACTCCTCTGCCAACTCAAAGTATGATGTATAGTTGTTTGGGACCTCCAGCACACAGCCACAGGTATGGGACAATGGTCTTCATGTATATGTACTCTCTGGCTCAATGAAGCAGACATGAATCTGCTGGGAAACGAGGAGGTCTGCATTTGTTAAACATAAGATATAATTATTACAAATTTATTAACATCAAGACATTTGTTCAAGTTGATTCTACACTTAACTATTTTCAGAATACATTAAAAAAGTAACTGAATCCCATCAAACACAGCTCTCAATCAGGTCTGATAACAGTGTAGTTCTGCTTAACTCCAAATAATTATTTTCCAACACATATATCCTTCCTCCCCCCATGGATTTAGTGTAGCCTAATAATTTTATTCATAAAGTACAGGGATATGTTCTTTATTAGGGTTGATTACAGAGTCATTGCTGCTTAACTACAAACGTTTACATCCCCCCCCCTACAGCCCCACCAAAGTTATTTCGGTAGCTTTAGCATGCTAGCAACAGATGATGCTAAAAACAAACCCAGAATCCAGCATTTTTGAAGCGATCAACCATGTTACATGATTTATGTAGCTTCATCTCTTCATCTTCATTCTGTCAGTGGCTGACAGAATCTTAAAGAGCTAAGAACTGTGAATGACACTTAACAAG
This sequence comes from Pachypanchax playfairii, assembly GCA_006937955.1. Taxonomy (NCBI): domain Eukaryota; kingdom Metazoa; phylum Chordata; class Actinopteri; order Cyprinodontiformes; family Aplocheilidae; genus Pachypanchax; species Pachypanchax playfairii. The sequence continues at coordinate 176,658 of SSNP01000095.1, read as the reverse complement.
GCCTATGGGATAGTTCATTCATGTTATCTTTTGCAGTATGTGGTGTCAGTGGTATTATCTATCCAAGTTTAGAAGTTGACAAAGATCTTCTCTCAAGTAAAGATAGAGATCAATAGCCATGTAAACATCAAGGGGAACACGGAGATCGTTTTGTGCCATAATTCTGCAGCACAGGTTGAACACATCTTTATCACATGGAACAGTGCTGAGTTTGATGCACTCGACTTCCCATGTGGAGAGGTCTTCTTCTGAAACGGTACATAAATAATTCTCTGTGTCACACAGTTCAGGAATCATGTACATAACATCAGGCCAACCATGAGGAACAAGTTAATTTCTTGATGGGCAAATCACATGACTGTTCCATGTCTCCCTGGTGGAATCCAAATCATCCTGCACGTAGTTTAAGATCAGACATTTTATTTCAGAATCATTGTATTACCATTGCATTCTGCAAACTATAAAAAATTAGGTTATTTTCTTTTGTGTTCGATTACAGAGTCATTGCTGCTTAACTACAAAAGTTTACCAGCCCCCATCAAAGTTATTTCGGTAGCTTTAGCATGCTACCAACAGACGATGCTAAAAACAAACCCAGAATCCAGCATTTTTGAATAAATCAACCATGTTGCATGATTTATCTAGCTTCGTTATCTTTCAAAGCATCGACACAGCACAGCATTGCTGAAGAAAACACTGTGTAAACACAGATTATTGGAGCTACACGAAATGCTAAAGTTAGCCGTCTGTTAAACTTAGGCTGAAAAACCTGTCTGACACGGCTCAGTGACAGTTAAACCAAAATGCATTGGACAAAATAATGCATAAAACATGCAATGAACAACCTAAAACAGGATTTACCTCACAGATACAGCATGCCACGAACAGTTCACTGCTGAATGCGCTGCTCCGATAGAAGTCCGGCAGAACGATTCCTAATTTCCCCACCTCACCTCTGCCGGGCTCCGTATGATACAACCGCAGGTGTAGGCTATTTTAATTTATCTCATTAATTCAGAAAAACAGACCCGTTTTTATTATTTTTTTTAAACGTATCTCGGTAATTCAGAAAAACAGACACGTTTTTATTTTTAAACTTATCTCGGTAATTCAGAAAAACAAAGCATTTTTTTTTTACTTATCTCGGTAATTCGGAAAACCGAGATTTTTTTTTTCAAGTGAATGCAATACGCTTCCGTAACAAGGAAATCCAGTATAAAATCTATTAAAATTGCAGTAAAAATAAGTGTTTCTGTTGTGTGTCACAACGGCCTGCCATAGAACCTCCCAACCAACAGAGCTCGACCTCCATTGAGAATTTAAGACGCCACATTGAAGAGGAACAAAAAGGCGACTAAACATCAGCGTCTGCACTCCCTCCACTTTTCTCCGGAGTGGTCACGGGATTTCAATGTCTAGCCTGCTCTCTGTAAGTAGTTAACAAATTAGTTAGAGTTTCTATGATATTTTACAGTTACAGTTATAGTGACACATGTTTTAACATTCAAGTTGAGTTTCATGTATTAAGATAATCTCTACACAAGGCAGCCAAGTTTCATTAGAGGTTGCCTGACAAGGCAAACCACCATGTAGCCTAGCTTGCCAGAAAAAAAACTGGGACAGTAGTACTGTTTGAGATTGTGCTAAGAGGCACGACTGTTGTTTCTTCAGCCAGTTTTATTCGGTTAAAAGCTTAACTTTTCAGGAGTTTATATATCCAGGTCAAGCTAGTAGACGTTGCTATTAAAGCCGAAGTGCAGTGTCGAGTTGACCTGCTAGCTAATGTGGATCAGTTAACCTCACCCTGCTACTATTTCAAAGCAGAACAAGATAAAATCTTTAATAAACGTCAGTTAATCAAAGTATACAGGGTATTGATTTACTCAATGGTACTGTCAAAGCTAATACTTGCCCACAGTGTTATATTAAGGGTTAATGTTACGCTCAGCTACCAACTCCGGTAATGTTAGCATTCTTCAATAGTTAACCAATGCGTGGGATAACGTTTAATCTTCAGCAATATGTAACGGAGCGGTACCATGTTTTCTCTTCGTTCTGTTTTTTATTTTGGTTTGCGTGTATTGATAAATATCAAAAGAGTTTAAAAAAAAACTTCAGGTTATCAGATCTCATGACTGTTATGTTGACACTAGCTATCTTTGTACTGTTTGTCCATTTTTTTTAGTATCGTCAACTCCCTTTTTTTACCTGCACGTAGAAATGTTAATAAGGTTGAGGTTAGGTGAGTCTCTTTTGAGAAAGGTCTTTTTTAAACGGAAAGCAACTCAACAATTAGCCATGTGGGCTGTAGTGAAATGAGGAAATGCTCTCAGGGAGGAAGTTAACTTGAGCAGCTGTGACACTAAAAGTCCGCTGCCCATTCCCATGCCTCTCAGTTTTTGATTTATGACCCTCCAATGATTTCAGACAACGTGCTGGAAGTAAATTCTAGGGTGTAGTTAATGTAAATTAGTTGCTTTAAACATCCTTGCCAACATGGGTGGACGAGTCAATAAGTAACTGGTGTAACAGGTAAGCTAATTATACACTCCTGCTTGTGAGTCACTGCAAGGTTATCAGCTTATAGTAAGTATAGAAGACAAAGTATACTGTAGCACTTATCAAAACAAATTTGGACATTAAGACCTGGTGTTGGAACAATTACTGACACTTGATACATATTTGAAAATAACATCCAGTAAAAAATTTTGTCATCCCTTTTTGCCAAAGGCAGATATTCATGAGATACCTCATTTGTTGTGCGGGCCATTTAAAACAGACAAGGTGTTTCTTTTTTTCCTTTGTCTTTGATTCAAGCAGTTTATGAAAGCCATGCCTGAAACTGGAACCTTCTGGGGTTAATGAGTAGTTTAACTTGTTGAGCAGGAACCCCATTTTGATCCTAAATCTAGTACCTCGATTTGCTGTGACTGTTTGCGATTGTTACTGAGTTTTCAGTGTATCTAAAAACATTTGAGGTGATTTTCTGAGTTCTCCAGAGTTCGAGTTATAGTTGTTTTATAGTTGTTAATTTAGTTATGTCACAACTCCTTTGCTCATTAGTATTCATTAGCTTACGCAGTTGAGACTACGCCTAGTAGGCTGCTGGCTAAAAGCTGTTAGCATAAACACGTATTAAACCAGAAAAGACTGTGTTCAGTGGGGAAGGAAACAGGAAGCCATGCTCTCATAGGCTAGTTTGTTAGCCAATCTGAGTCCAGCGAATTAGCATGATGAATATTAATGAGTTGCAGCCAAAACTGGACCGATCTTCACGCAGACCGAATGAAAGGTCTGTAAATCAGTGTTTCTTAACATTTGTTAGATATAAAATGTTTCATATTACAGGTTATTACTTCTGAAATAACCACAAAGTCAAGAAAATTTGTGTGAAATGGCCTCTTTAAATTTCTTTCATGACTCAAAGCTCACAAAACCTTGCTGATGTGTCACTTGAATTTTTAACATTTTCGAAAAGGAGAATAAAATGGTAAATGCACTCAAGTTGCAGAGCCATTTTGCATGTCTGGAAAATGTTTTGGTCTCTAATATTTTTTTTGAGACATAAGTGTGTAAACAAATAAGGCAACTTCGGGAGGTTTGCAACCAAATTGTGAATGAAATGAGGATACATTCAACAAACTCAGACATAATGAAGTTACCTAGTGACCAAACTTCAACAAGGAAATTAGCACAACAGTCACACAACTGCCCTTATATGTTTGCATTTATGGCTTATTCCCTATGTGATATGCCATAAATAAAACAAGGCCAAAGTGTTGTGCATGAACCAGTTTAATTAGAATGAAAATCTGTATTCATTAAAGAGGCCATTTCACACAAATTTCATGACTTTGTGGTTATTTCTTAAGTATTAACCTGTAAAATGAAAAATTTTATATCTAAAAAAAAAAAAAACTTTAGGAAACACTGATTAACAGACCTTTCAATCTGTCTGCATCAAAATTTGTCTTGTTCCGTCAGACTTTGGCAGCAGCTCGTTCATATTTATTATTCAAATTTGCTGGACTCAGATAGGCTAGTCTGTTAGCCAATGAGAGCAAAATATATTGTTTCCTGTCCCACTGCGCATGGCAGACATTCTGTCTTCCTGTTTGCTACATCTTATGCTACAGCTTTTAGCAAGTAGCATGCTAGGCGTGGTTTCAACTGTCTGAGTTGCTGAGCGCAGGAGTTGTGACGAAACAAGTACCAGCCATGCAAACTCAGGAGTACTTGGTTTTATCGCCACCTGTGTAGTTTGAGAGATAAAAACTGAAAGAGAAGTTGTTGACCTGTTTTCACACCCACTACGAAGGTAAGAGCACCTGTGGAGCTAAAATATTCAACAGAAACCTGAGAAAAACTGTTTTTAATGGAAGGGCCTCTTTAAAATTGAAGCTGTTCTTGACCCATTTGGAGTAGAAATATGGTTAAGACCTCTTTGGAAATAAAACACTCTGAAGTTTTACCCATAGTAATCAGGATCATGTTACCCAGTATAACACACAGTGATTCTGAGTACATTGAAAATTTTATTTATTTTTTTTTTTTTATGGCCGCCTGGTTATTTTTTTTATAAATGTGCTCTGAAAATGAATTTAGCATGGTGTGGTGGACTGGTAAACAAAATAATTGTAACGCCTGAAGGTTTTTCTGTTCCCACAAGATTTTTTTAAAGCAATTTATTAAAGAATGAGCATTTTACACGTTTTTGTAGAGAAAGATCCAGGCGTCCCAAAGCTTGAAACTGTGCTGTTTGGACCCTTGGAAATTTTTGCACATAAATTAGAAAAAAAGTCTGCTATTCTTGAATGCTTCAACCTACATTCATGAGCTTGGGCTTTAATGAACGGTTAATCCTGAGTGTAACCTATCCCAAAAACAGATTCATTCTCGGTTAGGGATGCACCGAAATGAAAATTCTTGGCCAAAAGGGAAAATGAGGAAACCAAGGCTGAAAACTGAAACACAGAAATGAACGATTGTCAATTAACCAAACATAACAAAATTTCTAGCTCTGAAAAAAAAAAAAAAATTGATGCGATATTCCAACCCAACCCATCGACCATGTACACACACACACACACACACACACACACACACACACAAACTTAAAAGCTACAAAAACAGTGGGCTGAGCACAGATGAGCCAGGAAATGCAATCATGGGAGCCATCTGCATCGGTAGCTGCAGATCAGCAGCAGCCACCAAGGCACCAACCCCGTGCGCCCAGAGGAGGAAGGGCTGGTACCTCCACCTCCACCCAGGCAGCCACAGCCGACCACTGCCCCCGACGCAGAGAGGGTCCCAGAGAGGAAACACTGGCAAAAATTAAGTTAAAATGTAAAATATAAAATGTATATAGTATAAAACAGTGAGTGTTAAATGATAAGATAGAATCGAGATAAAAATGCAAAGCAGATTAATAAATAAACAGTTAAAAGCTAAACTAAAAATTAAATCAGGTAAAATACGCTAATCAGTTAAACGCGTAATAATAAATAATAATTAGTTAAAAGCTAGGTTAAAAAGGTAGGTCTTGAGCCTGCTCTTAAAAACATGAATGTTTTCTGCAGCCCTGAGGTCCTCTGGCAGCCTGTTCCAGAGGTGAGGGCCATAATAGTGGAAGGACGCCTCACCATGCGTCCGTGTCTTAAGGGATGATAAGGAGATAGCTGCCAGAGGAACGCAGAGACCGCGAGGGTTCATATGGTAAAAGCATTTCTGAAAGATAAGAAGGCCCAAGACCATTAAGACACTTAAAAATCATTAAAAGAACCTTAAAATTGATCCTAAAACATACGGGGAGCCAGTGCAGTGATTCTAAGACTGGTGTAATGTGCTCCCGCTTCCTGGTCTTCATCAGGACACGTGCTGCTGAATTTTTGTAGTAGCTGTAAACTTGAGATAGTCTTTTTGGGAAGACCAGAAAGCAGGGCATTACAGTAATCAATTCTGCTGGTGATAAAAGCATGCACTAGCGTCTCCGCATTGGCCTGAGAGAGAATGGGGCGGACTCTGGCTAAAGACTAAATTAAGAGAGAGAATATTTTTGTTTGCTTATTTAGTACTTTGTGAAATAAGTAGGGCATATATTTAGTATGCATCGCATGAGAAACCCTATTAAAAAGAAATGTATGGTTTATGCTATCATTTTCAGTATTTTTGTTTGAAGTTTTAAATGTCCAACTATGGCGGACCACCAGGGGGTTCCACTCACACCCAGACAATGGGATGTTTAAGTTCAAAATTGTGTACAGTGGTTTTGCAGCGAATCTGATAAGTGTTCTTACTTACGATTGCTCTTTTGTTCCTTTGGAGTTGAGTAAACATTCTGATCACATCCAGTTCTGTGTCATCCTTTTCACTCCACATTGGTGACCCCGCTATCGAACATGTTTGAAGGCATAGCCAGCTCCTCCCAGGGGATCCCTGCAGCTGTGGAACTTCCACCTGGCTTATTTTTCCGTAGCTATAAAAATCCTGGACTTTTGGCTTCACGATCCACCTTTGTGGTTTTTCCACATTGAGGCTCAGTTTGCTCTTCGTGGCATTTCCTCAGACAACACAAAATACCACTATGTGGTCACTATGTGGACCCCGAGCCGAGGGAAGTACGCTGCCCTCAAGCCGCTGCTGCACCCTCTCTGCCGCAGAACGGGCCGAGAAGCTACTCTCCATCTCTGGGTGATGGCACTGCCCTGGAGCTGATGGAGAGCATGCTAACCCTGCTGGGTACAGATGACAGCGTTTTCTTCTTCATCCACCTGTTCCTCTGACGGCTCCCGTGCGGGCTGTCCTCGCCAACTCCCCGCTGCTGCAGAAGCAAGACTACCACTCGCTTGCGGAAGAAGCCGACCGTGTTCTTCTGGCTACCAAGAGTTTCACGGTGCAAGCGGTGGCTTCCACATCTCCAGTGACACCTGCTGCATCTTCGGTGCCGTCATTGGAGGCTAATGATCCATCGGTGGTAGCTGTGATCTCTGCGTGGAGACGCTGGGGGACGTCCTTCTGTTTCTACCACCAGCGGTTTGGTGCCAAAGCCCAGCGTTGCCTCCCACGTTCCAGTTTCAAGCCGCCAGGAAATGACCCAGCCAACGCTAGGTAGGAGCCGCGGCCGTTGGCGACAAGGAAAGGCTGCTTTTCATCGAGGACTCCCGTAAAAGAAGACGTTTTCTGGTGGACTCCAGGTCGCAGAAAAGCCTGGTCAGTGTCTGTCCACTTTCATGGTAGAGACTTCCAGTGTAACTTTGTTGTAGCCGCCAGTTCAGTTACCCTCATAGGCGCTGATTTTCTCTGTGCTCATGGACTGCTAGTCGACGTAGCTAACACACAGCTCATTGATGCTGTGTCGTTATCCTCTCTGCCGTGTCTGACCCAGGGAGCTGGGTTATCTGTGCATGCTACTGTTTTAACTTCAGGGGATGTTTATCAACGCTTGTTAGCAGAGTTTCCCTCGCTGACTTTTCCCATCTTTTCCACTGCTGACACTATGCATGGGGTAGCGCATTACATTCCCACTACTGGCCTTTGGTGTTTGCCCGTGCATGCATACTTGACTGCGCTAAACTTGCTGTAGCTCGGGAGGAGTTGGTTAACATGGGGCGTTTAGGCATTGTACGGCACTCTTAACAGTCCATGGGCTTGGCCTTTACACATGGTAGCCAAGTCTGATGGTCAGTGGCGGCCGTGTGGGAACTTTTAAGAACGTATGACATTTAAAACTTCTACTCAAAACACTAAAAATAATACCATAAACCATAAATTTTTGTTTAATGGGGTTCTCAGGCAGTGTTCGATGCATACTAAATATATGCCCTACCCTTTTCACAAAGTACTAAAAAAACATATTACAAAGTACTATAATGTTAATGTCCTGTTTGTGGCACGTTAGTATACGTGAGGGGGCAAACTTTTCAAGATGGGTGGGGCCATAGTGGCCATTTTGAAGTCGGCCATCTTGGATCATACTTTTGTTTTTTTAATAGGACGAGGATCATGTCACACATCAAACTTATTGGTAATTTTACAAGGAAAAACAATGGTGTTCTTGGTGTTAACGTAACTTTATTCTTTCATGAGTTATTTACAAGTTTCTCTTAGTTCACAGCCATTGACATGTCGAAGAGGTTAATGCGTGAGGAGCGGATCGAAATTGTGTTATCTGGTGAATGCAGTAACCGGGTCAGTGCAGCAGATTTCAATGCAAGACACCCGAGACCACCCATCTTCCATGCTACAGTTAGCAAACTGCTTGCTAAGTTACGTGAAACTGGTTCAGTGTTGGATTTGCCAAAATGTGGACGCATGAAAACTGTCACTAATGAAAATCTTCAGTGGCTTTCCTAGCTTCATTCAGCAAGAGCCCACAGCCTAGCACTCGCCGCATGTCACTGGAGCGTGGCATTAGTCGAACATCCCTTTGGCGGATAGCTACTGACAAATGGCACCCTTACAAACTCCAGCTACTGCAGCATCTCAACGAGGATGACCCAGTTTGGAGCACAGAATTTGCAGAATGGGCAAAACAAAAATAGGAACAGGACCCTCAGTTCACGCAGAAGATTTTGTTCAGTGATGAGGCAAACTTTTATGTGAAAGGTGAAGTTAACAAACAAAACCATTCCTATTGGTCTGATACTAACCCGCATTGGATAGATCCCTCCAAGAGTGTTGGAGCAAAAAAAGTGATGGTATGGTGTGGGATATGGGATACAAAGATAGTGGAGCCATTTTTCATCAATGGAAACCTCTAAGCCATTGGATATTTGAAATTGCTACATGATGTGTTTCCCTCTTTATGCACTGAAGCTGGCATGTTCCTTGAGTTTTTTCAGCAAGATATTGCACCACCACATTATGGGTTTCAGCTCCGAGGTGGGCCAGCTGAATGGCCCCCAAGGTCACCTAATCTAACCCCTTAGACTTTTGTCTTTGGGATCATTTGAAAGCAGTTGTCTATGGTGTGAAGATGCAACATGTGCAGCACCTGAAACTATGGATACTGGAAGCCTGTGCTGGCATTTCTGTTGCGGTTTTGCTTTCAGTGTGTTAAGAGAGAAGAGGGTTGCATTGACAATCCAACATAATGGGCAGCACATTGAACACATTTTAAGTGGTCAGAAACTTGTAAATAACCCATGAAAGAATAAAGTTACGTTAAAACCAAACACACCATTGTTTTTTTTTGTGAAATTACCAATAAGTTTGATGTGTCACATGATCCTCTTCTTATTAAAAAAAAAAACAAAAGTTGGATCCAAGATGGCTGACTTCAAAATGGCCACCACGGTCACACCCATCTCGAAAAGTTTGCCCCCTCGCATATACTAATGTGACACCAACCATTCCCATTTTATTAAGGTGTATCCATATAAATGGCCCACCCTGTATATTGTCTCTCTCAATTTAGTCTTTTTGAGAAATCACAGCTTTTTTTTTTTTTTTTTTTCAGATCTAGAAATTTTACTTTTTGTTAATTGTTAATTTAGTCATTTCTTTTGGTGTTTTGGTTTTCAGTCTTGGTTTCCTCATTTTTGGTTTCGGCCAAGAATTTTCATTTTGGTGCATCCCTAAAATAAACACGAATAAAAATAGGATTTTTTAACTATCTGTATTTTGACTCACTCAGTATAAAACCTGGGGCATGTTTGGATGCAGATTAATATTCTGGCAGGAATAGGTTGGTTGCACCCTACGTCACGTTGTTAAGACACCAGCGTTCGAAGTGCAGACGGAGGGCCGGAAGTGAAGTGACCTGTTCAAATAGCCTGGGAAAATGCCTCTATTTTGTGCAGTTTATGGTTGTTCCAATCGAGGTAACAGAGAGAAGGATGCTCGTTTTTTTTAGAGTTCCGAAAGTTGTCGTCCACAAAGGTGAAAAATGCAGAAAACTGACAGAACAACGCCGGAAAAAGTGGATTTTAAATCTCCGCCTTCGGTCAGGAGGAGCAGAGTCCCCTAACGCCCTCCTCCTTCGCAATGATCCAGGTCTTCAGAGGGGTTTCATTTGATCTTTGCGAGTGATTCACCTTGAATGATGAATGACCGTTAAGCTAACGACGTTGTAAAGATGTGTTGCATGTTTGACGTTGTAGCCATTAGTGCTAGCTACTAACATCTTTACACTGAAAATAAATAAATAAAACACTTACCCTTGCGAAGACCAAATGAAAATCGTCCCGGAGACGTTTTACTCCAAGATTGTGGACCCATCCACTCACAAAAAAGTTGTAGGACTCCAAACTTTTGTAGGCTTTCATTTGATGTTTTGTGTAGTATGACGTCTGCAGGACCAGATAATTAGTGATGACTAATAACTAAATAACTAATAATAAATAAATAAAATAACTGCCTCGATTGTTGGCAAATCCTTCGGTTGAGACGAAAATTCACTCATCTTCATGAGGTATGGGTCCCGTCCAACATATTCTGTGATCAGCTGCGTATACCTCCCTTTTGCTCCCAGGTCTAAATCCGCACAATAGGCACTGACAGGTATAGAAACCTCTATTGACAAGCGCCGCATATTTAATTCCTGCCCTCCATCTGTACTGCGCATGTCATCCAGGTCACGTGCCTGAAACCCACCTATTGAAGAGAGACACACATGCAGCTCTTCAACAGCTCTCAGTCTCTGTTTTTTAGTTTTTTTAGCAGTCAGGCTTGAAAAGCTCACCTTTTATTTTTCATTCAATAAAAAAAAATTGACATATTTTTTTTTAAAATAAAATACATTTTGCAATCTATTAAATGGAAAAGGGGCAGAAGGAAGAAAATCTGCCCCACTCATATATAATTAAATCAAATAAAAATGTTTAATACATGCATATCACTGATTACTATGGAAAAAGTAAACAGAAATAGAAAGCTTCACTTTTTTATCATCTACGATTCATTGCAATGTATGAAGCCCTTTAGGGGACATGGCTGGAGAAAAAAAATTATTTTGGTTTCTCGTGCGCACCCCTTAGTAAAGTGTCTGGTGAGCATGAGAAAGTATCTTTTGCACACGAGATACTAACTAATGCAAACAAGATACTAAGTGGTGCAGACTAGATACTAACTGGTGTGCACGAGAAAACAACTTTCTTTTTTTTCTCCAGCCATGTCCTCTAAAGAGCTCCGTACCATGTAAAACTTAAAAGAACAAAAAACTAAATCTAACCCAACTTGCTTCTTTTGTTTCAGTCTCTAGTTTGTTCCATAAACTTACTCCAAACACAGAAACACATCTCTTTAACACGTTAGTCTAAAATTTTGGTTTTGTAAATATTTTGCATCCTTTTAAATTATGACTTTCTCTTATTTCAAATCTTATCTCAAATCTTGCTTTGACTAATAATTCTTATTGCTCTTTTTTTTGTAAAATGAAAACTGGATTTATGTTTTTTTATATATAGTTCCCCAGATTTCATTGCAATAAGTCAGATCTGGAAGAATCAAGGAATTATATAATAAATATAGAGCGTCCTCCATTAACTATTAATGCCATTGTTGTTGAATGGTTTGCTCTGAAACCATATTGACTACTGTTAAAGGTGTTTTCTCTGTCAAGGAATTTATCCAGCCTAGCGACAAATAATTTTTCACAAAATCTTTGAAAATTGTGATAGTATGATTGAATAGTAAAGATTTTTTCCTGGCTTCTCTGGCAGTGACCCCATTCTTTTTTGTTAAGTGTTCATTTATATACACATTAGAACCCCTCAGTTTTTTGGCCTGCGATAACACACTATTACTCTGCTTTCTGCTGAAAAACCTTACAATGATTGTTTGCTTACCTTTCTCTGACTTTCTTGGTAGTGTGTGACAAATAGACATTGCTTTTCTTTCAATGTTTATCATCATCATCAACCTTTATTTTTAAAGCACATTTAAACGGCGCCAACGCCAACAAAGTGCTGTACAAAAATAAACGACACAATAAAAACAACCAGACATATACAACAGCATAAAAGACACAAAACCAATAGCTAAAATCAATCCATCATTAACAAGGGTTACACCACCTAAGCCAGGAAGGCCAGGGAATGGAGATGAGTTTTTAACCTAACTTTAAAAGTAGAGAGGCAAGGGGCAAGTCGGACAGTCATGGGGAGCTGATTCCAGAGAGTAGGTGCACAAACTGAAAAGGCCCGTAGCCCACGGGCCTTATAACGGGCAGGAGGAATACGCAGAATGTGCTGGTCAGCTGACTTCAGTGTTCTCGGCGGAATATAGGGGGTTATAAAAGCTGTGCCAAGTATGAGGGGGCAATATCATGGAGTGATTTGTAAGCCAACAGGAGAATTTTGAACCTGATACGAAATTTAACTGGAAACCAATGTAAGTTTCGCAGGACAGGGGTGATGTGTTGCTGCCGGTGAGTACCTGTCAGAATTGTTTAAAAGTTTGTTTTTACTGTTTAAAAAACTCACGACTCCCTGCTCCAGTGACATCAGCGCTTCTGTCGCAGCATCCTCCGTTGAGCTTAAATTGACTGTAGCTTGAGCATAGGATTTATGTTGAGTTACTAGTTCCGTTATCACCAGACCCTCTCTTCTTGTGTATTGCTCGAGATCTGGGGTGTCAAACTCCAGGCCTCGAGGGCCACTATCCTGCCTGTTTTAGATGTTTCCCTGTTTCAACACACCTGATTCAAATCCTCTGCATTTTCAACAAGTCATGCAGAAGCCTGTTAACGACTTGTTCAGTTTAATCAGGTGTGTTGAAGCAGGGAAACGTCCAAGACATGCAGGATAGTGGCCCCGAGGCCTGGAGTTTGACACGTGCTCTAGATCATCCACCCTCTGTTCCAGTTCTGAAATGCTTCTGTCTATCTGGATCTTCTGTGCTTTCAGTGCTTTCACTTCTTCTATCAACCCAATCATCTAATCCTGCTGAGATGATGGCTTTGCAACTCACTTGACATAAAGTTTAGGGATCTTTTAATCTCCATGTCATCTGTTGACGCCATTTGCTTGGTCCGTCCACTAGCCTTTCCACTTGGCATCCTTTCCACCTAAGTGAACTGCTGCTAGTTGGTCGGTGGCTGCACTTATCTCCTATGTCTGGTGGAATGCTTACTTTTGAGTTTATGAAACCAAGGCCAGAAGAGTTACTGATGGTATCCAACACCATCTGATAGCTGCTGTAGCTGGCTGGAGCCTGGACCTGGCCTGGTAGCTGACATGGCAGACCAAAGCCTGGAACCCGGCCCAGTAGCCAGCAAAGCTTAGCGTTAAACCACGATTTTGTGTAAGTTCAGTTAGTTCCTCCTGCTCCTGTAACGTCATGTCTTTTCCAACTGATGCTGAGCTGTATGGGTCCCTGACCCAGTCAAGGCTTTCAATTGAAGTTGAAGAGAAATAAAATAACATCCTCTCCTCAGCAGTCTCTAATGCCGCTTTTCCACCGACAGAACATTGTGCGGCTCGGTTCACTTTAGCCCCCTGAGGACCCTTTTCCACCGCCTTTCTCGTGTCTTAACCGCGTCATTCCGTGCCAACCCGGCCTCTTTTTTCGGACCACCTCCTCGGTAGTCCGAAGCGGCCCAAAGCGGGCCCACACGCCCACCTGTCTACTGATTGGTCCAGTAAACTGCTACCAGTAGCTACGTTTACATGCGCCAAATTTCCCCAATCTGATTATAATCTTGGTCGATCGGAATTCCCAAATCCCTGTTTACATGGACACTAACTGAAATTATCTGATCATGCCATGAGTACACATGCACCAAGCACTCGATCAGGTTAAATGAGTTGAGCATGCGCACAGCGAGTTGTCTTTCCGGGGGAAGAAAAAAAAGTAAACAAACTCCATCCTTTCTGCACGTCTTTCCTGCCCCATCGTGTGCTCGATCTGACTCACGTTATCCCCAATATGGACCCTCTGCGGGTGATTACCGTTATGTTTGGGTTTTTACTGGTCGCATTAACCAAGCTAGCGGCTGAATACATATTGCTACTGCTCCTCCGCCACAGGAGAGGAGAGCAGGATGACAGGTTGACTGCACCAGCAGACCACTTCTGTTTACTTCCCGCTATGTTTTCTACTTGGGTCTGCGAAAGCGGAAAGACGTCACGCTGAAGTTGTACGCATGCGCAGTGGGCTTTTTTCACCCTTTCTTTCCGAATGGGTGTATACATGCACGTCTATCCGAATGAAGATCGGACAAAACCACCCCTCTCGATCGGAAGTAAATTTCTTTCTTTTTTCTTTTGTGTGTTCAGATCATTCAGATGATGAAAAATATCAGCCAAGTATGCCAGCTTCGCACATCACTTATTTCTTGCAAGCAGCTACGCGTAATCTCACTTCTCATTTTTCATAAACACTTTCAGTTCCTCTCGCAGCTTCTACACCCGGGCGAGCACCTTGCCATGCTACAACCATCTGACCTCAGTGAGAAACAGCAAGGCTTTATGTTCCGCTCCCATTTCTTCACACAAAGATGCAAATATGCAACATTTCATAGGTCGTGATTTCACAAAGTTCACCATGTGCACCACATCATCCAACACAGGAACTAGGTCTGCTGGTAAAGTCTTGGCTTCGAGGGCCTCGCGGTGTAAAAATCAGTGCGTAATAGTCACATTTGGGTTTCCCTCCCTCACTCTGCTTACAAATACTTTGGTGCTCCCAACCATGGCTGCAGCCCCATCTGCGCAGACACCTGTGCAGTGTCCCCACTTAAGTCCTCCTTTTTAAAGGTATTCTGATGTGACCTGAAAAATTTTGTCTATTTTTTTTTCTTGCAGAACAAGAACTTTTCTCAGAGCAGGTTAACTCCGTAGCTCGCTCATGTCGATTCGCGCTTTACAACATCAGGAAAATCAGAGCCTTCCTCACAGACCACACCACACAGCTTCTGGTCCAGGCCCTGGTCTTGTCCCGGATCGACTACTGCAACTCTTTGCTGGCCGGTCTTCCGGCGTCCTCGGTTAAACCTCTGCAGATGATTCAGAACGCAGCAGCACGTCTGGTCTTCAACCAGCCCAAGAGGGCTCATGTCACTCCGCTGCTCATTTCCCTGCACTGGCTTCCAGTTGCAGCACGCATCAAATACAAAGCTCTGCTTCTGGCTTACCAGACTCTAACACACACAGCTCCTACTTACCTTCACTCCTTCATCCAAACCTACATTCCCACGCGTCAGCTACGCTCAGCCGCTGAAAGACGCCTAGCGCTTCCACCACAACGTGGCATGAGATCATGTTCCAAACTCTTCTCCTCTGTTGTCCCCCGATGGTGGAATGACCTACCAAACTCGGTCCGATCCTCAGAGTCGGCAGCTACTTTTAAGAGCAGACTTAAGACTCACCTCTTTAAAGAACACTTTCAGTCTTAATGTGGGATTAACTTATGATTTATGATAGCGATTTGAGAATTTATCTCTCACTAAAAAAAAAAAAAAAAATAATAATAATAATTTTGATACACTTNGACACCGTCAACCACCTCATTCTCCTCTCGACGCTATCTAAGCTTGGCATCTCGGGACCGGTCCTCTCGTGGTTCACCTCGTACCTTGCGGAAAGATCTTTCAGAGTCTCGTGGCATGGACAGATGTCCAGTCTGCATGAGCTGGCGACGGGTGTCCCGCAGGGCTCGGTCCTTGGTCCTCTCCTCTTCTCTTTATACACCACCTCATTAGGCGAGATCATTCGCTCCCATGGCTTCTCATACCATTGCTACGCTGACGACACTCAGCTCCTCCTCTCGTTCCCTCCAGACGATACATCCGTCTCAGTGCGGATATCTGCTTGCCTCTCAGATATCTCGGCGTGGATGAGGGATCGCCACCTTCAGCTTAATCTGTCCAAAACTGACCTCATTGTCTGTCCTGCCAGTAACTCCTTACCTCCTCAGATAAGCGTGCAGCTTGACTCCATCACGCTGTTCCCCAAAACCTCCGCCAGAAACCTTGGTGTCATACTGGACAACCAGCTGTCCTTCAAAGAGCAGGTTAACTCCGTAGCTCGCTCATGTCGATTCGCGCTTTACAACATCAGGAAAATCAGAGCCTTCCTCACAGACCACACCACACAGCTTCTGGTCCAGGCCCTGGTCTTGTCCCGGATCGACTACTGCAACTCTTTGCTGGCCGGTCTTCCGGCGTCCTCGGTTAAACCTCTGCAGATGATTCAGAACGCAGCAGCACGTCTGGTCTTCAACCAGCCCAAGAGGGCTCATGTCACTCCGCTGCTCATTTCCCTGCACTGGCTTCCAGTTGCAGCACGCATCAAATACAAAGCTCTGCTTCTGGCTTACCAGACTCTAACACACACAGCTCCTACTTACCTTCACTCCTTCATCCAAACCTACATTCCCACGTGTCAGCTACGCTCAGCCGCTGAAAGATGCCTAGCGCTTCCACCACAACGTGGCATGAGATCATGTTCCAAACTCTTCTCCTCTGTTGTCCCCCGATGGTGGAATGACCTACCAAACTCGGTCCGATCCTCAGAGTCGGCAGCTACTTTTAAGAGCAGACTTAAGACTCACCTCTTTAAAGAACACTTTCAGTCTTAATGTGGGATTAACTTATGATTTATGATAGCGATTTGAGAATTTATCTCTCACTAAAAAAAAAAAAAAAAATAATAATAATAATTTTGATACACTTGATGTATCAGCGTCGGAATTAAGCTGGACTCCAAACAGTCCGCCTCCTTATATATTTTTTTTCCTTCTCTTTGAATTCTTGCTTGTATGTTCTCTCAATGTAAGTCGCTTTGGATAAAAGCGTCTGCTAAATGACAGTAGTAGTAGTAGTAGTTTTCTCTGATTACGTCTCCATCCACAAAACTCACGTTAGCCAGTAGTTGGGCATGTCCGCTGATGTCAGTTGACTCATCAAGTTGCAGTGCAAATTTCTCACTGACAGATCTTTTCCAAAACCACACTTTCTATGTCTGCAGTCATGTCATCAATATGTCTGTAAATTGTGTTATCTGAGAGAGGGATTTTGGCAATCTCTTCAGAGACTTTAGGTCCAGGCATCTCATTCACGATGGCTTTGCAGGCGGGAAGTATTAATGTCTCTGCAACGGTGTGGGATTTTTTGTGCTTTAGCATCAAGTTCAGCTACATGTTAGGGTTCGGAGTGTAGGGAAACAGGTTGCAGCTATAGCCTGCAATTCACGGTAGTTGCGCGAGTCACCATCACTTGATTACTCATCACCACACTGCGCTCACATCTGACAGCGGCCTGTTATTGGAAGATAATCATTAATTTGCTTTCAAAAAATGTTTTTCAGACTTATTAAATGAAATTTGATAATTTTCCACGGCACACCTGACTATATCTCACAGAACACTAGTGTGGCACAATGGTTGAAAAACGCTGGTCTAGAGTAACTGCAGTTAAATCCTGACATTGACCACATAGAACCGACAGACAGCTCTGAAAGTATTAATTTATTTATATCCCCAAATCTGACTGCTGAAGCCCCTTCTATGGCTGTACAGTTTAATCGCGACGTCACACGTTTCGGCCGTGTTGTTTCTGTGAATTATGTCTTTAAGCCAAAAACTGAAAATGCACTTTTGGGTAATTTTCGGCCTAAAATTTTCAGTGCATCGCTAATACAAATCGTGTGTGTGTGTGGGGGGGGGGGTTGTATTTCTGACCTCCTGAGGACCAGTTTCCTGGTTTTTACTATCTTTCTGGGGTCCGAGGATTCTTGTGGGGACAGAAGCCTGGTCCCCATGAGGGGGACTCCCCTTTTTAGGGTTAGGGGTTAGGTTTATAGGTATGGTGTGAAGACTTTTAGTTAGTCTTAGGGTTAGTTATAGATCAGTAATGGTTAAGGTTAGGAAAAGGGTTTGGGTTAGGTATAACTCTAGTTACTAAAATCAATGGAAGTCAATGGACGGTCCCCATAAGGATAACAAAACACACTTGTGTGTGTGTGGGGGGGGGTTGTATTTCTGACCTCCTGAGGACCAGTTTCCTGGTTTTTACTATCTTTCTGGGGTCCGAGGATTCTTGTGGGGACAGAAGCCTGGTCCCCATGAGGGGGACTCCCCTTTTTAGGGTTAGGGGTTCGGTTTATAGGAATGGTGTGAATAGAGTTTTAGTTAGTCTTATTGGGGTTAGTTGCAGATCAGTAAGGGTTAAGGTTAGTAAAAGGGTTTGGGTTAGGTATAAATCCATTAACTAAAATCAATGGAAGTCAAAGGACGGTCCCAATAAGGATAACAAAACAAACGTGTGTGTGTGTGTAGCTTTAAACACAACAGCAACCTGCAAAAACACTCCAGCAATATCTAAATTTTAAATCTGTTTGGCTTTGTTCAAATAATTCAGCATTTGTAACTTTAAATGAAACAAAATTTTCTTAGGAGGATCATAAAAGCATGTAAACATTACTGAACTGAAATATCAGCCGATATATCAGTCTATCCTTACTCCTAACTTTATTAATTTGCTTTGGAAGTTAATGTGCCACTATTAATTCAAACCCTTAATATTGAAAGCAGTGGATCTGGTGCTGCATCTTGACTTGCAGTGTTTTGAAGAGAACAACCTCACTCCTATCTAATTTCTACATGAGGGACTACAAAATTCCCTGCAGAAGCACTTCTTGCTACCACAGAGATAATTGTTGATATAGCAACAGATCTCTCCTGATGCTGCTGTCTGAAGGCAAAGTGATTTTCTGAATGTCAGAAAAATTGATGCTACTGCAGGATTGTACCTCCTGGGCAAATATGTTGACAGACTTTATTTTTTTTGGCAGCTTTTTCTTATGAGTGTTTGCATTCTGTAGTGTGATTTATTTATATTCTGTCACATATAGCGTTTATTCATAAAGTCACTAATTCGTCCTACGTCATATCAGTATCCTTTAAAGTTCTTGTGTCATGCAAATCCAGCTTTTTGGAGCTTTTAACCATGTTGTAATGCTATTTTCTAATTAAATAACTCCCTGAAGTGGTTTTTGGCTTAAAGGGACTATCATTCTATTTTACAGTTTTCAATGTTTTTGAAGGCTAGCTCCACAATTCAGTTTTTAATTGTTGGGAGGTTTTTCACATGTTTAGAACAGTACATTTATTATGTTTATAATGTGGTTAGAAGAAAATAGCAGAATTCCCTTTACACGGTCTTTAAGCCAAAAACCACTCTGGAGGTCTTTTAAATAAAGAAATAGCACCACAACATGGTTAAAAGCTCCAAAAAGTTAATTTTTCATGATACAGGACCTTTAAATCACTCATTACTGAGTATTCCTCCTCAATCCTGCACCCTGAGTAGCTGCTCCACTCTCTCCTGGTAAATGACTGACTCGTAACGCTGTCAATCCAGGAAGTGCCGGACATGTCCGCGCTGCCCCTACAGAGAAAACACATGCCCCCCTTTTCACAGGCGTGAGCTGGGAGAGTCTAAAGCAAGACACTAAGCACCACTCTTTTGTAGTATTTCACTTTCTAAATGTCTCGGCGAAGATGCGCATTTGGCTGCAAGAGTTAGAGGACTTAATTCACCACTTTATTCACGTAGCTCGAGGCTACGTTGTGAAATTGGTGCCACAAGGGGGCAGGTGGGGTTTTAGGTAAACGGAACGTTTTACTTCCTGTTCAAAGAATAAATTCAGAATATGTTATATTTCAGAACCTATGATTTTTTTATATAACTCCAACAATAATATTTTATGATATATGTGCCTATCCCAGATGTTGAAAGCTGAAAAATAGCATGATTCAAGACTTTAAAATAAATCAATGGGGGTCGATTTCAGCCACGGGTTCAGCTGGTCTTTACTAGAAACCAATTTGCAAAGAAAGAACGGGGCTCCATCTTGTCCACAAAACATCTTTGTTATACCATATCACGTGTCCTCGTTTGACCAATCATGGTCATGGAAACAGCATCTCACCTTTAGCCACCTCCATGGATAACGGCTGCCCAAACCATCAACTTTACTGCTTTTTGATGGATTTCATCAGTTGTTTTAAGGTAAGTGAAATCTGTCAATAGTTCAATAAGCTGTTAAATAGTGTTCTGTGAATGATCTGTATTATGCAGTCCCTCCAGGATTTCGCGGGCAATTTTTATGATTGTTGCAGAGAAAAACACCAGATTTCGCGGCCCGTTTTTCAAAAAGTTGCAATTTTTATTTTTTTTTTCAGTAGAATGTTCATCTTTAAGGCTCCTATCATAATTATCTGATCTTATGATGTCCAAACTGAATGTAAAATCTTATTTACATTATTAAAACATGAATTTTTCCAGGATGAGTCCAAAAAAGCTAATTCACCAGCTGTGCATTGCTGATTCTAAATGAGTCTCGAGAAATACAGTGGGGCAAAAAAGTATTTAGTCAGCCACCAATTGTGTAAGTTCTCCCACTTAAAAAGATCAGAGAGGCCTGTAATTTTCATCATAGGTATACCTCAACTATGAGAGACAAAATGAGGAAAAAAAATCCAGAACATCACATTGTCTAATTTTTAAAGAATTTATTTGCAAATTATGGTGAAAAATAAGTATTTGGTCACCTACAAACAAGTAAGATTTCTGGCTTTCACAGACCTGTAACTTCTTTAAGAGGCTCCTCGGTCCTCCACTCGTTACCTGTATTAATGGCACCTGTGTGAACTCGTTATCAGTATAAAAGACACCTGTCCACAACCTCAAACAGTCACGCTCCAAACTCCACTATGGCCAAGACCAAAGAGCTGTCAAAGGACACCAGAAACAAAATTGTAGACCTTCACCAGGCTGGGAAGACTGAATCTGCAATAGGTAAGCAGCTTGGTGTGAAGAAATCAACTGTGGGAGCAATTATTAGAAAATGGAAGACATACAAGACCACTGATAATCTCCCTCGATCTGGGGCTCCACGCAAGATCTCACCCCGTGGGGTCAAAATGATCACAAGAACGGTGAGCAAAAATCCCAGAACCACACGGAGGGACCTAGTGAATGACCTGCAGAGAGCTGGGACCAAAGTAACAAAGGCTACCATCAGTAACACACTACGCCGCCAGGGACTCAAATCCTGCAGTGCCAGACGTGTCCCCCTGCTGAAGCCAGGACACGTCCAGGCCCGTCTGCGGTTTGCTAGAGAGCATTTGGATGATCCAGAAGAGGATTGGGAGAACATTATATGGTGAGATGAAACAAAAATAGAACTTTTTGGTAGAAACTCAACTTGTTGTGTTTGGAGGGGAAAGAATGCTGAGTTGGATCCAAAGAACACCATACCTACTGTAAAGCATGGGGGTGGAAACATCATGCTTTGGGGCTGTTTTTCTGCAAGGGGACCAGGACGACTGATCCGTGTAAAGGAAAGAATGAATGGGGCCATGTATCGTAAGATTTTGAGTGAAAACCTCCTTCCATCAGCAAGGGCATTGAAAATGAGACGTGGCTGGGTCTTTCAGCATGACAATGATCCCAAACACACCGCCCGGGCAACGAAGGAGTGGCTTCGTAAGAAGCATTTCAAGGTCCTGGAGTGGCCTAGCCAGTCTCCAGATCTCAACCCCATAGAAAATCTCTGGAGGGAGTTGAAAGTCCGTGTTGCCCAGCGTCAGCCCCAAAACATCACTATTCTAGAGGAGATCTGCATGGAGGAATGGGCCAAAATACCAGCAACAGTGTGTGAAAACCTTGTGAAGACTTACAGAAAACGTTTGACCTCTGTCATTGCCAACAAAGGCTATATAACAAAGTATTGAGATTAACTTTTGTTATTGACCAAATACTTATTTTCCACCATAATTTGCAAATAAATTCTTTAAAAAGAAGACAATGTGATTTTCTGGATTTTTTTTCCTCATTTTGTCTCTCAAAGTTGAGGTATACCTATGATGAAAATTACAGGCCTCTCTGATCTTTTTAAGTGGGAGAACTTACACAATTGGTGGCTGACTAAATACTTTTTTGCCCCACTGTATGTAAACTAAATAAGATTTTTCCCACTTTAAAATAATGGTCATTTAAAATACTGAAACAATGAAGTGTTCAATTAAAACAACAAAATAATGTTTCCTATATTTAATTTTATAATGCAAACAATGGCATTCTCTCTCGTGAAGCAGCGTTAAGAACTGTTTAGTGTGGTCTCTTGCCGATATTTTGTTGGCAAATGTGATTTATTATTGTCACCCTTGTCGCTCGTGTCTCCATTCTCCCGGCCCAGGATAAAGACAGGGAGTGACATAGGGGTTCTCTTCTTCTTATGTTTTGAAAAGCTAAGCCAAGCCTCTGCAGAAAGTACTTGTGCAAAAACTAACAAACATTTAGGAAGAGGCACAAACGACTACTTTTTCAGGAAAGTTTCTGGAAAGTTGCGGTGTTTGGAGGAAGTTGCACGAGTGCGCTGATTTCGAGGAGTTTCATTGAAGTTGCATTAATAGTTGCGATCGTAGCATCGCGAAATCCTGGAGGGACTGATTATGTTAACACTGGTTGTTGTCGGTGTGTGCCTTGACACTAGAGTCCTGTTGTGAAGAACTTTTTAAAAAAAATTTGTTTTGCTGAATTTATGGCAATTATCTCTGCCCGTTCCCATTGTCCCCTTCTTTCAATCCCGCCTCCCTGTAGCTTTACAAAGCCAACTAAAAAGGAAGTTTTATATACTCTCTTTTATTTTTAAACGAATGAATAAAACTACATCTAAAAACATCTTTGGTTTGAATCACAATGTTTACTGAGACCGCAAACTGACTGCAGTTATTTGAATATTGAAACTATAAAATGTGGTGATATCACATTAAATTTGAACTAAAGTTTATAAATAACTGAATACACAGACACAACTGAACTTGCTTGAATGTTGCCTACATTAATATAATACAGAACTGTTGGTTAGATTATAACAGACTTTTGGAAACTTGCTTCGCTGATGTTGGATAAATATCCTGCTCCAATGTGGCATTGCTTCAGAAATGAAGATTGAATTTGGAGTAAAGTTTGACAAACAAACAATGCAAAAACTTTTCTCTCTGATGGCTGGCTAATGAATCATGTCACTTCCGTCTCTATCACCAAAGTCAGAAATGATTCGGTTTTCATTTTATTTCGATTATATCGTATATGAACATTTTAATGAATTACATATGAAAATTGGCATCATGAGCAGGGTTTTTGCTGCATTCAAATTTGCGTGGCGTTCGCCTCCAGCTAATTTTGTGCCGCTCCAGCCTGATTTCACTCTGCCCCAGCAGCTATATGGATGTTATTTTAACTGCAGTTACAGCGTTGCACCATTACGGGGGCACTGTGTCAGCAGCGGTGCACCTGAAAAGGCTAAAACAGCTGCAGAAAAAGATCAAAAATAGCTTTTTCCACTTGTTGGTGCTATCGGCGTCCTGATTTCCCCACCGACTCGTCTGTTTTTTTTGCATGTCATGTTAATTGTTTTTTTAAAATCCTCTATCAGAGTAACATTAATGGTTTTTTGCACTGCAGATATGGCTGGGAAAATCTTAATAAGGCGAGGAGTCAGGATTCCATGTGAAACTGCAGACAAATAAAGCAGTTAAAGGGTATTAATTCATTGTTATGACAAGATGTGAAAATTATATCAGGTCTGAACGTAGTTCCTAGGCAGAGACTGGCAAGGGTCAGAATGCAGGACAGGAAGATGAGATGCAGTTGAATGCACATAGTATGCTGAGCTGGCGCATGGTCAGAATGGTACCACCTCTGCCTCAATTTGAGCCAGGAAAATCCCTGATGAGCACTTTATTTTTTAATGTTATCCTTCATTAAATTGAAAGCAAATCCTCTATCTCCACTGTTCCTGCATTGTAAGTGATTTTAATGTATTCACATTATTCTAGTAAAATAAGAGTAAAATTGAACTACACAGGGATGTGTCTGATTGCAATACCACCTGACAGTTTGATAATATGGCCAGATGCAGTTAGAGTTAATCTAAACAAACATTTATGCTCATGAAAAAGAAGCTCTGGAAAACCTGATAATATCTGGGTTATTCTTTTTCAGAATTGGAGAACTGATGGAGTTCGGCTACCAAGCATCAACCAGTGCTGCTAAGAGTAAAGCCGTAGTGCAAAACAAGATTTTGTGTCCTGAAAGAGGCACATGGCAAAGCAGAGGAATCGGATCATGGAAAGGCTGATCCAGGCCAAAAGATTAAAACGTTTTGACATTTCACATTTCCCTCATGTTTATGCAGCAAATTATAACTCCAAACAAAGGGGTGTGGCCACCCTAATCAATAAGAGGATACAATTCACATGTAAGTTTTGGATCCAGATGGAAGACTTATGATCGTCAATATAGATATAAATAATAACAAAATGTGTATTGCTAATGTATATGGTCCAAACACAGATGATCTTTCTTTTTATCGCAGCTTTTTCTCAGAACTTTCCAGACACTCATAGTGGGTGGGGATTTCAACTTGGTACTTGATCCTGACATTGACAGATCCAGCAGAACCTTTAATAATTAAACAATATATGTATGATCTTGGGCTTTGCGATGCTTGGCGCTCGTATCACCCCACGCTTAAACAATACACTTTTTTTTCTCGTCTGTCCATCACTCTCAATCCAGGTTAAATTACTTCCTCACCAGCAACTCAGTTATGCAAGAGATCTGTGAGGCGCAAATTCACCCAATCACTATTAGTGACCACGCACCAGTCACTATCACGGTGACAAAGAAGGTGAGCACACCCACGATTAAACTGTGGAGATTTAATACATCACTACGTGAAGACCCAGAATTCATCCGTTTCTTTAAGGAAGAGTGGACAACGTTCTGTGATATAAACAATCAGCCTGATGTTTCTCCTTGTGTTCTCTGGGAAACAGCTAAAGCTGTAATGAGAGGCAGGATTATTTCATATTGGTCATATTGGAAAAAAAAACAAGAAAAAGCACTAGAAATGGAGTTAGAGCAGAAAATAAAATTCTTAGAGGAAACTCTGGCTTTAACCCAGAATGAACAAATATTAACAGAACTGAGAACACTAAAACTTAAACTAAACAAAATACTTAATGCTAGAATACAGTTTCAAACACAGAGGTTATGTTTAGAGAACTTTGAATACAGTAACAAGTCTAGCAAACTCTTGGCAAAACAACTGAAAAAGAATAAAGAAAAAGTAACAATATCATCAGTAAAGGTTCAAACGGGTAAAATAACAAACATGCTGGAACAAATAAATAGTGCCTTTAGAGAGTTCTATAAAAACTTGTACTCAACGGACATCAGTCCATCTGATTCAGAAATCCATAGTGGTCTAAAACTCATGCCAAAAGGGAAAGCTCTTGGTCCTGATGGCTTCCCTGCAGAGTTTTATAAAGAATTTTCGCAAATAATTTCCCCAATATTCCACAGAATGGTTCAAGAAATTAAGGAAACTTCCACAATCCCTCAAAATATGAATTGTGCAATCATCGTCTTTCTTAAACCTGATAAAAACTCGACTTTACCTTCAAGTTACTATCCGATATCACTCATTAATGTAGATCTTAACCCTATAATGCCACT
Organism: Pachypanchax playfairii; assembly: GCA_006937955.1. Classification (NCBI taxonomy): domain Eukaryota; kingdom Metazoa; phylum Chordata; class Actinopteri; order Cyprinodontiformes; family Aplocheilidae; genus Pachypanchax; species Pachypanchax playfairii. Next base: position 151,187 of record SSNP01000095.1, on the reverse strand, counting down.
TGTATCATATTTGCTACATAGTTTTGATCTTTTCTAACATGGTTGCTCCCAGTAAATGATCCACTTGCCTTGTTTTTCAGGTTAAATCATCATTATTATATGAATGATTATATGAATGATATGAATTATTATTGACTCGTTTTTTACATTACAATTAAACCGTAAAAATAGGCAATGTAATAAATGTGATACAAAAAATCCATTATTAATACCATGATACAGCAAAAAATGTTTGTGAATTTTGTTTTAAGGATTCATAACCATCTCAGTTCCAAATAATCAGAATTTTCTGGATATTTTTTAATAAGTTGGGTCTTACAGGGTTAAAATAATTTGCAAAGCACTGGCACATAGAGTAGAAAAAATAACTCCTCTCATAATCCACCCTGATCAGACTGGATTCATTAAAGGCAGATATGCAATTAATAATACACGTAGATTAACCAATGTAATAGATTACTGTAACATTGAAAATAAAGATGCTCTAATTATCTCGCTTGATGCAGAGAAGGCTTTTGTTAGGGTTAATTGGAAATTTTTATTTACTATGCTACATAAATTTGGATTTGGCCATAATATTTTATCATGGATAAAGATACTATACAGCTCAACCACAGCGTGTGTCATGACTAATTATCAGGTTTCTCCAAGCTTTGATCTCAGAAGAGGAACCAGATAAGGTTGTCCACTCTCTCAATCACTATTTGCTATATTTATTGAACCGCTAGCAGCTGCAATCCAACAAAGCATCAATATCAGTGGAATTAAAACAGCTAGTCTTACACATAAAATCAGCTTATATGCCGATGATGCTTAAATCGTCTTAGAAAACAAACATATCTCTTTCAGAGATAATAACACACCTTAAAAAAATCAATCTATCAATCGATCAATTGGAGCAAATCAAAATCCCTTCAAATTAACTCCCAACACTCAGATCAGCCCAACTATCCCAATACAGCTTGGAGACATTAGATATTTAGGCATCACTATTACCTCCCAATATCACTTATAGGAAAAGTAGCAACAGTCAAGATGATGGTTCTACCTAAGATTAATTGCATTTTTTTCTATGGTCCCAATTAAACCCCCCCCAGACCTGGTTTAAAACTTTAGATACATGTATTTCTAAATTTCTGTGGAAATCTAAGCCACCTCATATAAGTTAAAAAACGCTACAAAAACAAAGATTGTGGAGGTCTAGAACTTCCAAATTTCTACAACTATTATCTAACCCATAGAGTGTAGTACATCTTAAAATGGATCACACAGAACCCCTCAGATCGAACTTGGATGGATATTGAACAATCACTCACACATGAAAGAAATATCCAAGATCTCCCATTTATCATTTAAAAAAAAAAAAGTTTTGGTTTTGTTCGTCAGTTGCGGTCTGTCTCAAGACCAGGTTTTAGTTTTCTTTATATGCTAGACCGTTTGGCACTTGTTGGGAACTTCATTTTGTACTGCAAAATTGTTCTTACCAATAATAAATTTGCTATTTCTTTTAAAGTAAGTGTTGCTATTTTTTTCCTTTTATTTTCCAAATTAAAACGCTAATTTACCTGTTACAATCACAAACTTTTTCTGGGGGGGATGCCCCCAGACCCACTTACAGGGTTTGGGTTGCCACCTTTTTTGCACCCTCACGTCGGCAACAACTCAATTCCCAGCTGTTAGTGCACTGCTCCTGGAGCTACCTAGCATCATCCAGGAGGCCGCTGACAAAAAGGGGACTTTCTGTCCTCCTGTGTGCCCCGCCACAACGAGATCAGGCCAGAAGGTATGGTTCAGCTTATTTTTGTCATCCAGACCCCATCTGGCCTCAGTTTCCAGCTGTTATAACTTACCTTTCTGATGCAGCAGCAGAGCCCACAAAAATTAGAGCGCCAGTTTCCACCTACGCACCCAGGGGTTTTCCGTTTGGTCCCACTCTGGAACCCAGCCTTGCTTTAGCATTTGGAGTTAAAATGACCAGGGGTCTCATTTATAAACGTTGTGTACACACAAAATGGGGCCTGAAAGTAGCGTACGCCACTTTCAAAGCAAAAGTTGTGATTTACAAAAAGCGAACTTGACTTGAAAACGTGTGCACCTGTACGCCAACTCTGAACCATGCGTACGAACATTTTGGAGATGAGGGGAATCAACGACGCAGTTAGTGAGGTGGTGAACTGCAGTCAGACTGCATATTACTCCTCTCATACATGTCATTTCACCTCGCACCAAACATTAATTATGGATTCATTTTATTATAAACATTCAGAACAGCAATTATATCTACACTCACCGGCCACTTTATTAGGTACACCATGCTAGTAACGGGTTGGACCCCCTTTTGCCTTCAGAACTGGAAGCATTCCTCAGAGAGTTTGGTCCATATTGACATGATGGCATCACACAGTTGGCGCAGATTTGTCGGCTGCACATCCATGATGCGAATCTCCTGTTCCACCACATCCCAAAGATGCTCTATTGGATTGAGATCTGGTAACTGTGGAGGCCATTTGAGTACAGTGAACTCATTGTCATGTTCAAGAAACCAGTCCGAGATGATTCCAGCTTTATGACATGGCGCATTATCCTGCTGAAAGTAGCCATCAGAAGTTGGGTACATTGTGGTCATAAAGTGATGGACATGGTCAGCAACAATACTCAGGTAGGCTGTGGCGTTGTAACGATGCTCAATTGGTACCAAGGGGCCCAAAGAGTGCCAAGAAAATATTCCCCACACCATTACACCACCACCACCAGCCTGAACCGTTGATACAAGGCAGGATGGATCCATGCTTTCATGTTGTTGACGCCAAATTCTGACCCTACCATCCGAATGTCGCAGCAGAAATCGAGACTCATCAGACCAGGCAACGTTTTTCCAATCTTCCATTGTCCAATTTCGATGAGCTTATGCAAATTGTAGCCTCAGTTTCCTGTTCTTAACTGAAAGGAGTGGCACCCGGCGTGGTCTTCTGCTGCTGTAGCCCATCTGCCTCAAAGTTCGACGTACTGTGCGTTCAGAGATGCTCTTCTGCCTACCTTGGTTGTAACGAGTGGTTATTTGAGTCACTGTTGCCTTTCTATCAGCTCGAACCAGTCTGGCCATTCTCCTTTTGACCTCTGGCATCAACAAGGCATTTCCGCCCACAGAACTGCTGCTCACTGGATATTTTTTCTTTTTCGGACCATTCTCTGTAAACCCTAGAGATGATTGTGCGTGAAAATCCCAGTAGATCAGCAGTTTCTGAAATACTCAGACCAGCCATTCTGGCACCAACAACCATGCCACGTTCAAAGTCACTCAAATCACGTTTCTTCCCCATGCCAATGCTCGGTTTGAACTGCAGGAGATTGTCTTGACCATGTGTACATGCCTAAATGCACTGAGTTGCCTCCATGTGATTGGCTGATTAGAAATTAAGTGTTAACGAGCAGTTGGACAGGTGTACCTAATAAAGTGGCCGGTGAGTGTATATTGCAGTTTGCAGTGAGGTGTAGCTCTCCTAAAAACATTTTTTAATACTAAAAGAAATACATAAAATTAATTGCCTCCTCCTCGACAGGAAGTCTTCACTCGGGAAACAGTTGGGTCAGAGATGACAACGACAAGGTTCATTTAATGTTTTTTAATATATCATTTAAGGCACCAACGGCTGACACAATGTTAAACAACACAATTCTTATTTCTTTTAATTCATTGGTCTCTGATAGCGCCGATGGTGTCTCTTTGTCTGCATCACAGTCAGAACCCGACCACTGCTGGTGCGCCGCGGGCACCGGCAGCACTGTGGGGACAGTCTAACAACCTTATCCTCACCATCTACAAAGTGTGGAAGAGCTGAAAAGACACGACATATTAGTCTTTCTCCTTAAAACATACTAAAATGTGTTAACGTAGCCACGTATTACAAAAGGTGCTTTACCGGGTTAATTTGTTGTTTCTGCCAGGTCAGTGTCGCCCTCCTTATCTGACACAAGACCGTACGCTCAGACAACAAAGTGGCAGCAGCTTACATAAACTGCCAAGGGGGCGTGCTTTCAGCTCAACTGCGGGCATCACTAGACAGCTGCTACAACCCCCTGGAATGCTCCTCAACACTGAGCTCCCCCTGACATCTAGATAGCATATCTAGGCAACACTGTAACTAGCTAGCTGTCTAGCTTTGAGCAGATGTATTTATACTTTATAATGTTTGACACGTTTAACTGGGACTGGGGCCATCCACACTATTTAATCCGTTGTAGGCACCTGGACATACAAAGAAGACAGCAGTGGTGGATGATCGCAGAATCTTTTCCATGGTCAAGAAAAATCCCTTTTATGACATGAACCCAAGTGCAGATAATTACGTAGGTGTACAAGTTTCTAAGTCTGCCATAAAGACAAGACTTCATGAGAGAAAGTACAGATGGTGCAGCCATAAAAGTTGAAAGGCCAGATTGAACTTTGCCAAAAAACGTCTAAAAAAGCCTGTAGGGAAACATGCAGGGAAACGTTGCAGTTTTTTTTATTTTCTTCAGCTCAATCAATGATCTGGGAAAAAAATATTTGTAAATTGTGAAAGCATCAAGTTCAAAATATATAGATTCATTCGTTGTCTGGGCAAGTTAAATATTATTGTTCATATACACTTCATAATGCTTAATTCAGACTACTGAGCAGGGGCATAGCCAGGAAGCTTTTAAAGAAGGGTGATCTGGGGTGGCACATCAAAATAAAAACCAAGGTGGGGGGCAGGGTTGGAACAAAGAGGGCCGGATCCTGAACTGAGTTCCAGACATCAGATTCACAACATGAAGGATTTATTAAAAATTGACATTAAATTAATATTTTTGTTGTTTTAGGTATGAAATATATAAAAGAATATTTAAAATATAAAAAATACTGGAAGTAAATTAATGTTGGACCTTCACAAATGCTTAGGACCAGTTTTGGGATATTCCCTAACATTCTGATGGACCTTGTTAGGACCGAAGCCTGGTCCTAATATGACGGAAAGGTGTGTGTGAGAGAGCATGTGTTCATTCTAATTTTAGGGCACCACCTCTTTTCTAGAGCAAATTTATCACCTTAACTAACTTGGAACAAAAATCTTGGTAGTGGGCCACCTGATGGTGATCTGGTTTCAAAAACCAACTCTTGTTGCTGTTATTCTGCTATATTATCGCATGTTTGACGTTACATGTCCCTTTCTGTTCCGAGCTAACTGTGTTCTTATCTGCCATTGCCGGCAGTCCTTTTTCTACCACATCTTATCAGTTTTTTTTAAAAAACTGTAGTCACTGTAGAAGATTTCAGAAGTCAGCAGATACTTTCCCCAATGAATTTGACCCATTCAAGTGTTCTCTCCAGACGCTATTGTAGTTCTGCTTCATCAGTAGTACACATGATATGAGGCATGAGGAAGTCCACTGTGTGGGCCTCTGCCTGTACTTTGTAACCTTTGGCCCAATTTACTCAGCTTTTTTATAGATAAAATAGCTGCTGATACTGTTTTATGTCTAGTTCATAGAGTGCATCTTTTGGATTAAGAGAACAATGAAATGGAAATATACAGTGGGGCAAAAAAGTATTTAGTCAGCCACCAATTGTGTAAGTTCTCCCACTTAAAAAGATCAGAGAGGCCTGTAATTTTCATCATAGGTATACCTCAACTATGAGAGACAAAATGAGGAAAAAAAATCCAGAAAATCACATTGTCTGATTTTTAAAGAATTTATTTGCAAATTATGGTGGAAAATAAGTATTTGGTCACCTACAAACAAGTAAGATTTCTGGCTTTCACAGACCTGTAACTTCTTTAAGAGGCTCCTCGGTCCTCCACTCGTTACCTGTATTAATGGCACCTGTGTGAACTCGTTATCAGTATAAAAGACACCTGTCCACAACCTCAAACAGTCACGCTCCAAACTCCACTATGGCCAAGACCAAAGAGCTGTCAAAGGACACCAGAAACAAAATTGTAGACCTTCACCAGGCTGGGAAGACGGAATCTGCAATAGGTAAGCAGCTTGGTGTGAAGAAATCAACTGTGGGAGCAATTATTAGAAAATGGAAGACATACAAGACCACTGATAATCTCCCTCGATCTGGGGCTCCACGCAAGATCTCACCCCGTGGGGTCAAAATGATCACAAGAACGGTGAGCAAAAATCCCAGAACCACACGGAGGGACCTAGTGAATGACCTGCAGAGAGCTGGGACCAAAGTAACAAAGGCTACCATCAGTAACACACTACGCCGCCAGGGACTCAAATCCTGCAGTGCCAGACGTGTCCCCCTGCTGAAGCCAGGACACGTCCAGGCCCGTCTGCGGTTTGCTAGAGAGCATTTGGATGATCCAGAAGAGGATTGGGAGAACATCATATGGTCAGATGAAACCAAAATAGAACTTTTTGGTAGAAACTCAACTTGTCGTGTTTGGAGGGGAAAGAATGCTGAGTTGGATCCAAAGAACACCATACCTACTGTAAAGCATGGGGGTGGAAACATCATGCTTTGGGGCTGTTTTTCTGCAAGGGGACCAGGACGACTGATCCGTGTAAAGGAAAGAATGAATGGGGCCATGTATCGTAAGATTTTGAGTGAAAACCTCCTTCCATCAGCAAGGGCATTGAAAATGAGACGTGGCTGGGTCTTTCAGCATGACAATGATCCCAAACACACCGCCCGGGCAACGAAGGAGTGGCTTCGTAAGAAGCATTTCAAGGTCCTGGAGTGGCCTAGCCAGTCTCCAGATCTCAACCCCATAGAAAATCTCTGGAGGGCGTTGAAAGTCCGTGTTGCCCAGTGTCAGCCCCAAAACATCACTGCTCTAGAGGAGATCTGCATGGAGGAATGGGCCAAAATACCAGCAACAGTGTGTGAAAACCTTGTGAAGACTTACAGAAAACGTTTGACCTCTGTCATTGCCACCAAAGGCTATATAACAAAGTATTGAGATTAACTTTTGTTATTGACCAAATACTTATTTTCCACCATAATTTGCAAATAAATTCTTTAAAAATCAGACAATGTGATTTTCTGGATTTTTTTTCCTCATTTTGTCTCTCATAGTTGAGGTATACCTATGATGAAAATTACAGGCCTCTCTGATCTTTTTAAGTGGGAGAACTTACACAATTGGTGGCTGACTAAATACTTTTTTGCCCCACTGTATATATAGTATATTCTTTTATAAACAGTTATATATATTACTGTATTCTAAATATATTTTGTTCATGTTTTATCCCCAACTTTAAATGCTTTAATTTAGGCTATTTTTTAACTGCACCGCAGTTTAGCGCATCGTAGAAAACCACACGTGTGGCTGGCTGCGCAAGCATGGGTGTTGCGTCGCATCCATGGACTATAGGAATATATAGTTTTGCTGCATTCAGTTAAAATGCTACTTGTTTTTGCTGTAGTCGACAAAATGTCCGGCAGTTTTAGCAGTTATATTTTTTGTAGCGTGTGGTGCGCATTTGTGACTTTCAGTATAGTCATCGGACAGAGCTCCTCACTTTGCAGTTAAAAAAATCACTTATCAAAGAATTGTAGTGTAGTTTTATTTTATTGATGTTTTTTATTCATTGTTGTTTTATAAATGCTCTATGACAATTGTTTAATAAATATTCAATCAAAATGCAAAACGTCACTTAGTCGATTAATCGTTATGCAGGACAGGACTTTGGTCAACAGAGGATTTCTTTGGTTGACTGCAGCCCTAATTATTTGTTTCCATTTTTAATTACTATTACCTTTATTTTTTTATTTTTAGCAGATCAAAGTTATTTCTGTGACCATTGTGAGTTTTTCTTTCATTGACCGAAGGGTACCAACAATTTTGTCCATGTCTGTATTTATGTATTTCTGCCAAAAGTTCCCCATAAGAGTGTACTTTCAAGGCAAGTGGGAACATTGTGTCATGCAAGAGGTGAGCACTGAATCCAGTAAGAGTTGACCAGCTTTTATTCCTTGCACTTAATCTGTAGAAGCCTGAGATTTGGTCCTTTTTGCTTTTTCAATGTTTTTATAATTGATCCTACTTGAGATACTTGTACTATGTATTATGTATTGTAATCATTTTGCAGCAACACTTTAAAAATAGAGAACATGGTCTATGGTCCTGGGCAGTCAGCCTCTCGGCTCGGACTCTGGATGGGCTGGGTCCTGTCTTGTTGGCTGCTGGGTTTGTGGGCCGGTGCATGGCTTGGTGCCGGGCTTTGGGCTGGGGGCCTCTGATGTGTTGGGGGTTCTGGGGTGTCAGGAGTGTGTGGGGGGGCTGGCTCTGTGTATTGTTTATATGTAGTATGCTGACAGCAAGTGGGGTGGGGATAGATCTCCTTTGGGGTGGGCCTGGGTGGGTAGATGGAGTCTCAGTTGGTTCCTTTGCGGTTGCCATCGGGCATTCCTTCCATGGATGGATTGCGGGGAACGGGGGTGCCTATGGGGGTCAGTAAGGGAGCTGTTCTCCCTGTCTTTAACCGCCTCCCTCCTTTCGCTTCTTTACACAGCGCCACCTCACACACTCAGGGTTTTGGGGCATGGATGGGTCATGGGGGTGGGAAGGATCCTCCCTCTCTACCCTTATGGCTGCCTGTGCTCCAATTTTAATCCACACCTTAGACATGTCTTTTTACAAACAACCACAAATACACACTCATATGTAGGGCTCTGGGGGTGGGGGAGGTGCTGGGGAGGGACTGGTCACCGGGTTAATTTCTCCTGCTTGTACTCATCCCTAGAAATGAATAACATTTCAACACTGAGGGTTTTATGGGGGTGGGGGCTGTGGGGGCACCATCTGTCTCCTGATGGAGGGATGTTCCTGGGTGCCCCATCCCCCATTTATTTTATCTTTCAATTGCATTTTAGTACATCACACACCATCAGTACAATTGAGCGGAAGGAGTGAGGTGTGGGCTCTTCTCTACATCCCCGTTGGCTGCTTTCCATCCGTGCTGTGGGGGGGCTGGGGGGCTGCTCTGTGACTGGGGGTCTCCAGCTGCCCCCCATGGCTACGCCTCAATGTAGAAGGGGAAACTCCTGGTTCTGGGACTGGTTGCCTTTCTTGGGTGATAGTGCCTAGATCTGGGAGTATAGAGTGTGTATGGGGAGCAGATGTGAGTGTCCATTGTCTATTCCTGTTTTTGTCTTTGTCTGCGTAGGTGTGAGAATATGTATGCGTACGAGTATGTGTGCAGGAGGGTGGGAAATGTGTGTCTGTGTATGTGTATGGATGTATGTTCTTGTCTGTCAGGTTGGGCTTCGGGCTCCACTCTTTTGTGGCACCCTTGGCTTCTCTACAGGGAGGCTGCTTCTCCCTCCTTGCTGGGCTTCCCCTTCTGGGTGGTGCCATCCAGCCGGGGCACCACCCATGCATATACCCAGGCTTGGCTCCTGGGTCCAGTGCAGCCCAGAAACATCTAAGAAAACTTCAAATTGCTCAGAACAGAGCAGCTAGTTGCTTTGCACTGTCATTTTCACACCAATGTGGATGAGATGCATCTCAAACTATCTTTGTTAACTGTTGAGGCAAAAGTAAAGTAATACATCCTACTGCTGTTTATCCAAAAGGTCATGATTAACAATATACATCATTATTTTAAAGAGAGAATATTAATTAGTGGATACTGTCATGAGTGCCTAACACGCCAAGTCAGCAACAACGCGGTCATATTTCCAAGCCCTAGAAGTAATTTCATGAAAAAAAAACTTTTCCATACAAGAGGGACTATTGAGTGGAATTTACTTTCATGTGGTATCAGGGATATTCAAAATCCTAACATTTTAAAGCTATAGTGCGTAACTTCTGTCACCCCCTAGCTGAATTTTGCGTTATTACAACAATGAAGCTGGCGCTTCCATATGACGTAAGAGGAAGAGGTAATTATTGTATTTTTTATTTATTTTCCACAGAAACGCAAATAGCTTATTACAAACGGGAGACAAGGTGCCTGCTAATTTGTAACTGACAGGTTAGTAAATGATCTCCTGCTACGAGACTCTCCGCTCGTCCTCCCCCTCCCTTCTTGTTGTGATGTAAAAGACGTAATTTCCTGCGCACCAGCGCGGGAATGTCGACACGCAAAGTAAAAATGATATTGAAAAATACCGTGAGATGTTTGAGGAGCCGATCGGCTTAAGCTGCAGTGTGTCATCTCCTCTAATAGTGGCTTGGCTGAAACGGACATTCACGGACATGTAAAAGTTACGCACTATAGCTTTAAGAAGTCTATAAAAAGATTTTATTGTCTTAAAGTATTGTGTATTTTAATTATTCTTACTGTCGTAATTGAATAAGGGCTCGGGCGCCTTCCATTCTGCACCACCAGCTCAGGTTCACTTTAACCAGTATCGGTTTAAAAAGCAAAAAATTTTTAATCAAGTATTTGTGTTTTACTAACATGTACTGTTAATTGTATTTTTGTATTTTAATATTGTGGACCCCAGCAAGACTAGCAACCACGGCTTTGGAAGCTAATGGGGATCCAAATTAAACAATAAAACAACAACAATGTTGAAGCCACGTGTCACCGGGCCTTATGTTCTGATGCTATTTCCTTATTTAAAAAAGAAACCCAGAGTGGTTTTTGACTTAAAGGTGGTATATGGAACTCTATGGAACAGAGTAACAATCCGAGTGGGTTTGGTGAGGCAGCTCCTACCTGTTTGTAGCTCAATCATTGATTTAGTCGGTGGCAAAGAGCTCATAGTTGTCCCGCGACTCTTCTCGGGCTAACCAAAACTTCTTGCAGTCCCTCTTAAGATCCTCTGTCCTTCTCACACACCATCCTACACGCACCACTTATCCAATAAAATTAAAAAAAGCAATAAAATCCTCCGTGGTGTGTCTTCCAGTGAATAAGTGGCCCGAAGCTCTTCCACTTCAGCAACCTGTAGCTCCATGTTGGCTAGCTGCTAATAAAAACGTTTCCACACAGAACTTGCTCGTCACATGGGAAACCTCCATGGCAAGCAAATAAGGTATATAATCATCACATATCCCCGGGGCTTCCAGCTACTTGACCTGAAGACTCCACAGCACCAGCCTCACTATGCTGGATTATTTACGGTATTAGGCAACCCAAAATGGTGCCCGCTGCTCTGCCAGCTATTGGCTGGTAGATGTAAACAAAATGCCAACGTCATGCCCGTCAAAATTAATATTTTATATTTTACTTCAAATATAATTTTTAAAGGAAATTGTGTATTTTTATTCGACAACTCTCTAAACACCCCATGGAGGAATTATTTTTATTAAAAATATTGCTTTTTATGAAAATATTCCATACCCCACTTTTAATATATTTCTCAGTCATCCTCCTGAATGCTGTGCTATGAGCAGCTGCTCCACTCTCTCCTGGAAAATGACTGACTCATCATAGTGACGTAACAATGAGAAACCAGGAAGTGCCCGACATGTCTGCGCTGCCGCTTCAAATTAAACATACATGCCCTGAGCTGCGAGAGTCGGAAGCAAGACACGAACCACCACAGTTCTGTGGGGGGAGGGGGGGAAGGATTTTAGGTAAACCAAGCGTTTTTTGAGGGTTGACTCAGGAGAAATAAAATTTCATGGATGCTAGAGTTAAATAGATAAAATCATAACTTTTATTTTTACAGAGCCCTTTAGGGGACATGGCTGGAGAGAAAAAAGAAAGTTGTTTTCTCGTGCGCACCAGTTAGTAAATGAGCATGATGAGCATGAGAAAGTATCTTGTACGCACGAGATACTAACTGGTGAGCATGAGATTGTAAGCCATGTCCCCTAAAGGGCTCCGTATATTTTTGAATCACTTTTAGACTGTTTTTTACTGGAGCTTATTGATGAATGTGCTGGTTTTCTAACCAAATTCTCCTTTAAACAGGGTTTAAGTGTTGAAATCAGCTGTACCTATATGGCGTGTGTGACCGGAGAATTCTGCCAGGCACAGCACCTCACCTCTATGGAGAAGTGAATTGGCTGCCTCCTGAGAGACGACGCAATCAGACAGCCCCCTGACTGCAGCACACCAGGAACTTCTGACTTTTTGAAGAGGCCACTGGAGATAACTGCATAGTCTTGCCTTGACTGGTTTCAGCCAATACGAGAAAATATTTGCTTTTCAATTTCTCCTTGAACAGCCAATCACAAACAACTCTCCTGAATGGGGTAAACGTACTGGATAAATCCTGGATAGTGTCTCTTTTTTTTTTTTTTTTCGTCGTGTTTTTGTTTTATTTCCTTTAAGATATTATCCTGTACCAAAATACTGTGGACAAATTTTTTTGCTGTTGTTGCTGCCATTTTCTATGTGCATCATCCCAAAGTGAAGACTTGCTATCCTTGCCCTTTGCCACGTGTTGTCATTTTTATTTATTCTATTCCTCTTTTTAATATGTGAACCTCTTAGCAGTCTTTGCTAACTTCTGGGCCAAGAGTCGACTTTAGTTTTGTACAAATTGTATTGTAATTTGTTTTTTAAAGCCGTCTTGCAAACATGAACCGCCCCGCTGCAGTTGAGATTACCTACGATTGCATGAGGTTCCTCATCACCCACAACCCCACCAATGCCACTCTTAACAAATTCACTGAGGTAAGCCCTGCTTTTCCACTAAATCAGCATTTCTCCATTCCAGTCCACAAGACCCACTGCCTTGCATGTTTTAGATTTTTCCCCTTCCTCAACACACATGATTTCATTTGATGGTTGATTAACAAACAGGCTTTTTGTGGGCGACTGTGGCTCAGTTAGAGCGGTTGTCCTCCAACTTGAAGGTTGGTGGATCGATCCCGGCTTCCACAAGTGTCCTTGGGCAAGACACTGAACCCCATGTTGCCCCCAATCTGCATATCGGGTTGTGTGAGTGTTAGCCCCTACCCTCTCCTGTGTGAATGGGTGAATGACAACAAAAAACGGTAGTACGAAGCGCTTTGGGGGTCGTAGGATCTAATTAAAGCGCTATACAAGTGCACGACATTTACTATTTACCATTTACCATTTTTGTTGAACTGCCATTATGTGAGTCTTTAAGGAGGGAAGCATCTAAAACAAGCAGGGCAATAAGCCTCAAGCACTGTATGGAGATACGTTGCAATAAACATTTTTCTGCAGTATGCCACTAAAAATGGCTTTGCTCGATGTCTTCCAGGAACTGAAGAAATTTGAGGTGAACACACTGGTAAGAGTTTGTGACGCCACCTATGATAAGGCACCAGTCGAAAAAGAGGGGATCCAAGTGCTGGTAAGTGTTAATTAAAAAAATTGCGACAGCTTTCAGCTGTCTATGCCAGCTAATTTATTTTTTAATCTTGTTTGTTTTTCATTCCAGGACTGGCCCTTCGATGATGGTGCCCCTCCTCCTACGCAGATTGTGGATGACTGGCTCAAGCTGCTTAACACCAAGTTTCGAGAGCAACCTGGCTGCTGCATTGCGGTGCACTGTGTTGCAGGCCTGGGCAGGTACGTTGGTTTCAGTGTTAGTAATGTCAAACTGACCCATTCCCAGGTGATTCTGTCCAGAAACAAACTGTTACATGCATATCGAAGGGTTGTGAAAATGATCTGTTCATTTGTCTGGAATTACTATATTTGATTGATAGTTGATTAACTTGGATATCTTTTCTAAAAGTTGTGCTGCTAGGCCATCAGGTCAACCCCGTTTTCGTTTCATCTCGTTCCGACCTTGGTCGTCTACACACTGTTTGTCATAAAATAAATGTGTTTTAGTGAGGTCAAAAGTTAAACTTCTCAGTCTGTAATAGCGCAGTTTTTTTATGATTGTTGTTTTAATCCGGGACTAGTTCGTCTAGAGCGTTTTGAGAAAGTTGTGAAACATGTCACGTGTTCAGTTTAGACCAATCCGGTGGCTGCATTTTGTAAACAAAGTCCAACATGGCGGCCTACGGGGCTTCAGAGAGTAGCATTAGCACTGAGGAAAATACCCCTCCAACTTCTTTGAAACTGAGAAATACAGACTATAAACAGACTATAACCAAATGAAGAGGGGATTTGGATAGGAATATTTGGATACGTAACTGGGCGTAATCTTTGCCAATTACTATCCTATGGCACCTGTCTTCATCATAACTCTCCCTAATGCACTAACTGGCTGAGAAACGTCCACAATTTTACACCTTTTTATTTCTTACACCATTTTATTAAAACAACAATATGAAAATGGACTTGTCTTCTTTGTCCAAATTTAGTAATTTTGCTTTGGATGGTATTGTTTGATTAATTACTGAATTGTAATGAATGAATGTAAAGAAACAATCAGATTTTTTTATTTCAGTTTATTATTACCACTTATAAGTTTGTTTACACAAAATTGTTTTCCTGCACAAGCCAAACAATAGTCAGAAACAATATATGACAAGCCATATTTACAAAAAAGATTCACTGTGACAGCATTAGTGTCTTAATCATCATCTTCACTCTCAGTAGAGCTGTAGTAAAATGCAGCACTTTCTTCGCTGTCCCATCACCCTAACATTTGCACATTTTTGGCACTGGCATAAATCTGTGCAAGCTAGTCCTGCAGACATACATCATTTACAGTTTCAGCAGCTGGTTGGTCAAATAAGTGGCATACATATTTGCATACTGTCTCGAAAGTTGACATTTCCAAATTGAAGCTGCTACCTAGATTTGTAAATGCCTTCAGATACTCTGCTTTTTCACAAGAAACAGAAAATGATTTTCTTATGCCCTTGCCATAACAGGCAGTAGTAGAGTCACAGCCTGAAAAGCTATTAATCACAATGAGAGCGGAACAAAAATTGTTGCCCATGTTACCCATTGTTGCTATGTCAATGATCCTTGTTCTGTTCCCAATTTCTGTGAAAAAATTAAAGGCTGTATGATAAATATTTTTGTAGACTTGCAGCAAAAACGCCCACATCAGTATCAGTGCTCTTTGAGATTACAGCGTTACACTCCTTTGCAGCATGCTGTGCATGTAAAAACAGTCTGATGTCACATTCTTCATGGTCACATGTCAAATCTTCAACAGCACTCAGTGTTTGTGAACCCTCTGTTACAGTCACATGGTGACACTGTACTCCACTGTACTCAGGGTTTTTCCTGCGTTCAAATTTGAGTGGTGGCCGCCTCCAGCTAATTTTGTGCCGCCCCTGCCTGATTTCACTCTGCATCCAGCTGTATCGATGTTATTTTAACTGCAGTTGCAGCGTTGCGCCACTACGAGGGCGCTGTATCAGCAGCGATGCACCAGAAAGGGCATCAGCAGAAAAAGAAGATCAAAATAGCTTTTCCCGCTAGTTGGTGCTATCGGCGTCTTATTTCCCCAGGACTGGTCAAACAGTTTTTTTTTGTATCCAAGCATGTCATGTTTATTCTTTTTTTTTTTTCTTTTTTTTTTAAACCTCCATATCAGAGTAACGTTAATGGTTTTTAGCATTGCAGATATGGCTGGGAAAATCAACTGCTACTTTTTAAAGTGGAGGAGGAGAGTCAGGATTCCAGGTGAAACAGTGCAGACAAATT
Source organism: Pachypanchax playfairii (assembly GCA_006937955.1). Classification (NCBI taxonomy): domain Eukaryota; kingdom Metazoa; phylum Chordata; class Actinopteri; order Cyprinodontiformes; family Aplocheilidae; genus Pachypanchax; species Pachypanchax playfairii. The sequence goes on along the minus strand of SSNP01000095.1, from coordinate 135,716 downwards.
AGGCAGTTAAACAGTACTAATTCATGGTTGTGACAAGATGTGAAAATTATATCAGGTCTGAACGTTGTTCCCAGGCAGAGACTGGCAAGGGTCAGAATGCAGGACAGGAACCGGTGAAGCTAGGGTACGTCAGTCTGTTTCCAAATCATTAAGAGCATAACAACGCAAAGCCAACGTATACGTGATTTAATTTTTTAAAACATTTTAAAACATTATTTTTTGGTAATTTTTCCAGATCTCAAAAACACAGAGCCAGTGGCTTTGACAAGCACTGGCTGATTCAATTTATTATTCTGTATGTGAATTTATCAACTTCCACCTTATACCTTTCTTGAAGAGAAGAGACTAAAGGCACCAGACTTTACTAACTAAACATAAAACTAAGACAAATTAACAGATGTAAAATATGAAATGACCATAAAACTAAAATTTAAAGAGAGAATTGAACCATTTTTATGACTTTATTGCAGATTTATCATATTTTAAGTATCAGTTCATGGTATCTGATAACTTTAACTGATACATACCGGTACATTAGACTGTATCGGGGCTGACACCAGTATCGATGGTATCTAATTAGAATGCTTAACTAAAAAATATTTTGCATGTGAGGCAGTTGAATGCACAGAGTATGCATGTGCTGGCGCATGGTCAGGATGATACCACCTCCGCCTTAATTTGAGCCAGCAAAAGCCCTGATACTCAATGTACAAGCTCAGGTTTTGGCCCACAGCAGTGAGGCTAGCGTCTTTCCGTGCAGCATCCTTTTCAGTTGGTTCATTATCAGCACCCCCTTGTTAACTAGTATTTTTTGGCAGATGATCTTCTCACACAATATCTTGTAGTTTATATCGAATATGTGCTCATTTCTGAAAACACAAAAACGGACAAAAAATATATTGGTATGCTTGATATAATACATCAAGTTACATAGTACTTTATACATGTAAAAATAATAATTCATAATGCACTGTTGTTTGTCTGATATTGGAGTATATTTTCTCAAGAAGCTGGTGTACTGTTTATAACAGCATCTGTGATATTGCACTTCCAGAGACACACAATCGTTGTCTTTAATATGCAACAGAATGCTGTGATCTTGCGTTCAGCAGCTTTCTGCAACTGACCTTCAAGTGATAAAAGACATTTGGGTCAGTGAAGGAGAACATTTAGAACCTAATCTAACATGTAGCACTATTTACGAACACGATTTTTCGGGTTTGAGGGATATTTTCTTTGCTGCTACAACTACTATCCAAAGCTCTGTTGGCTGCCATGTTGGACTTTGTTTACCAAATGCAGCCGCCAGATTGGTCTAAACTGAACATGTGACAGACATTTTACTACTTTCTCATTACGCTCCAGACAAACTAGTCCCGGGTTAAAACAACAATCATAAAAAAAAACAGCGTTATTGCAGACGGAGAGCTTTTACTTTTGAACTCACTGGAAACACATTTATGACATAAACAGTGTGTAGACGACCGAGATTGGAACGAGATTCATTTTTCTAAAAACATTTAGTTAGATTAGTATTCTCAGAATTCATCTTGTTTTTTAGTACTTTATTTATTAAAGTTATCTCGGTGACTAAATATAGGCAGCAGTAGCTGCTATGTGAGTTTTTTTGTTTGTTTGTTTGTTTTTTTAATTACACAATTCCTCCTACTTTTCTTTTCATCTGTCGCACAAAGTCCACCTTGGATTTTTACACAGAAAATGCAACTTAAGGAAACACTATTAGTGCCTAGATGTTACCTGTAAAGTAGTTTTGAAAGCATGTATTTATTTACTTTTTCTCATTATCTGCTCTCTGGTGAGAGAGAGAATTGTTTTACTGTAACTTATCCCAGTGGTGTGTGTGTGTGTGGGGGGGGGGGGGGT
>SSNP01000095.1:115997-133822 GCA_006937955.1 Pachypanchax playfairii | reverse complement strand
GGGGGGGGGGGGGGGGTTGGTGTATGTGTACAATCTGCATTTTCTCCTTCTCTCTCCTTCTGTCTACTTGAATTGGCCCACTGGATTTCTTTACCTCTCAGAGCTCCAGTTCTGGTGGCCTTAGCCCTTATTGAGGGAGGAATGAAGTATGAGGATGCTGTGCAGTTCATAAGACAGTAAGTACTGTGGTTACTGTTTTTCTATGATCACAAAAGCTGTTTGGAATATTGTTAAAGGAGTAGCACACTGAGAAAAGCCAAATAGTGAACTAGTGAATAGTAAGACTATGTAACTGTTTTTTGTTTGTTTGTTTTGTGTCTCATCTGCTCAAAACCAAATAAGATACACTTTAAGTTTTAAACAGGACTTTTAACCTTTAGACCAGTGATTCCTAATCATTTTTTGTCCATGACCCTTTTTGGACATCACAAATGACTGGCGACCCAAGAGAAATAATTTTTCTAGAATTAGATTTTGATCATGTTGGTTATACTGTCTTGCAGATACAGTGTAGCCAGGATTAGTGCACAAAGTCACAATTTTATTTTCCCTGATCACAATACAGGCTTTAGTTACAAATCAGAAAAGTAATACTAAGAATGACAGTACCACAGTATGCTTCATCTTAAGTTTTTGATTATGCTTTCTCTTTCAAGTCACCACCTTTAATGGGATAAATTGTTTTTCCTTTGCAGGTTTTTTTTTTTTTTTTTTGAGTTAATTTAGTTTTCCAAATATGTCCGGTAAATATATATAAATATAAGAGGGACATTTGCTGCTGGTCACACAGAAAGTAAAAAAAAAAAAATTTTTTTTTTTTTTTCCACATCAATGGAAAAATCCAACAGTTCGTTTCTGCGCTTGAAAAGAATGCTCCCACACGTTATCTCTTGATAACCACTGTGCCTCTCATTTTTCTCAAAAAATCCTCTGATGTCCATTTTTCCTTGTGAGTCGGGAGCACTCGAAAGTTCAGAGTTTAGATTACCACCAGCAGGAGCGGGCTGTCAGCCAATAAAACACTGAAGATTCTATGTACAAAACATCTCTGATTGGTCATACATTTGTGCCTGTGTTGCATTCACTAAAACCAGGAAAATACAAAACCGCGTTTCTCATTATTGTCTCAGTTCTCAGGTGAAAAAACATTTGTGGCTTAATTAAAAATATTTGGGGCCAGAGCCGCGAATGCCCAGGCGATGCCACTGGTGTGGTGTTTTTATTTTAAAACCAATAATATTCAGTTAAAAATATTTTTCTCTGCAATTTTGTAATCAACTACTACATATTTCTGGCAATCCTATTTAAATTCACGGCAACCCCAAGTTTGAAAAACACTGCTTTAGACTGCCTAGCTTACTCTCTTGGTTGCCAGTAATGCTTTGTTTTTATGTTAACTTGTTGTTTGCTGTCAGTAGAAAATGAGTAAATATGTGCAAAGCAAGTTTCAGTAACAGCAAAAGGACCCCTTTCATACTCGATGACAACCCTGCTATGCCATGACCTATTACAGTGTTTCCCAACCCTGGTCCTTAAGGCCCACTGATCCAGATAAAAGAAGACTCCTACTGTACCTGTAGCTCAGTCATCAATTCAGTCCATGGCAAAGAGCTCATGGAGCTGCCCTGGCTCTTCTAGCAAACCAAAACTTCTTGCAGTCCCCTGGTAAGATCCTCTTCGCACCATCCTCACTTCTCCAACCAGCAACAAAGTCGAACCCGCAGCCTGGAGTTCCCCCACTTCCGCCACCTGCAGCTCCGTGTTAGCATTGTGCTGGACTATTGCCCGCTGCTCTGCCCGCTATTGGCTGGTAGATGTAAACAAAATGCCAACGTCATGCCCATCAAAATTAATATTTTATTAGACTTTACTTTGAATATGATTTTTAAAGGAAATAGTATATTTTCATTCTTCAACCCTCTAAACACCCCGTAGAGGCATTATTTTGTTAAAAATATTGCTTTTTATGAAAATATTCCATATTGTACCTTTAAGTTCTCTGTTTATCTGAGCTAATTCACACATCAATTCAGCACTTTTCTAATTAAATTGAGTTTCTCAGATAAGAAGTGAAATCTATTCAAAAATGAAGAAATCCGATTTCCTTTGAAGATCATTAAAATAATAAACCACAACCACATTGCGTGTCATTAGTCTTCAAACCACTGTGGGCCTGTCACACACAACGAGAAGCCCACAACCTTCTGAATACTCTCCCAAAGACCTCAAAACTATAAAAAAAAAATTATTTTACACTGTAGTGTGTTTCATTGTCTTTTGTGAAAGGGGTCCAAGTGGCCAATTGCTGTTGTCTTGATTGCAGTACTTAAACTTCCTGTCCTTCTTTGTTCTTTACTTTTCATAGGAAGAGACGTGGAGCCTTCAACTCCAAACAGCTTCTTTACCTCGAGAAATACAGACCCAAAATGCGTCTGCGGTTCAAGGATACCAACGGCCATAACTGCTGTGTGCAGTAGGCTGCTCAACAGTGCGTCTGTTTTTAATGCACATCTAGTCTGGAATATTCCAACTTGGAGGAAGAATTTTTAATTTTTTTTTCAAGGTGTGCGATCAGTAATTTTTTAGATGATTTGTTAATACTGAGTCATGGTCAGTTGATCTAAGAGTAATTGAATGATCAAATTAATGAAACTAGAACTGGGAACCACCAGCCAGAACAAAGAACGAAAGGTGAAAGCACACAGATGGGCCTGCTTTCCAGTTCTACTGTTAAACCACGAGCCAGAATCTTTCCACTCGAGACCATTCTATTCTTGCTCCTTTTTTGTGTGCTGTTCTCTTTGTTTCAGTTGTAATCATGAGATAATACCTTCCAATTTGTAATTAATTATTTTTACACATGCATGATGAGAAATGTTATGATTCTGCCTTTACCTCCACAAGTTGAAATTAGGCAATTTTAAAGAAACATTTTTAACCTTTGAATCCAATCTTGACTGTCTTTTTTGACACAAAACTCCGAAGTTTGATCTGAAAATGCAGTAACTTTTTCCTTACACTCGCTTGTTTAAGGTCACTTTGATTTCACTGAGTGTGAATGTTATTTGTTCACAAGGAATGTGTGGCAGTTTTTCAGGTTGCCAAGAGCAAGAACACTTTCTTATCCAATAGTTTTTTTTTGTTTAAGAGCCATGTTTTTGTTTTGTTTCATTTAAATCTTGTTGGAGTGCAAGTTGGAGTCCACTTCAGATACCCCCATTAGACCATGCTGAGCATCATCCATACACTTGTGTGTAACATGCATTTCAAACACCCAGGGACAAAGTGCTGCTTTATTTGATACACAGGGGTTCACATAAAGGTTTCTTTAACATATGCACACTTTAAGTCGTACATAAAGAGCTGAAGATCCAATCTGGCAGGCAGGATAGAGCAGAATGAAAGTGATCAGTTTTTTGTCATACTCTTTTTACAAACATCCCTAACTCATATTGATTCTTAAATGATGAATAAATTTGAAATTTTGAAAATATGTTTGATCGTTGCTTCAATTTTTATTCAACACTAACCTTCAACATTTTATTAGTCTGAAAGTCAGCTTTAGTGTTAGGAGGATATTTTGGCCATCTTGAGTTGTTTCAATCTAAAAGATCTAAGTGATTATCTTTATTTTTACAGATAGCATCCTGAGTGGCTTCTGTATGGAGAAATTATGGTTACATCTAACAAAGCCGAGTTAACTGCTTTTTCCAAGACAAAACTGGGTCTTGAAAAACATTTTAAAAAATCCCAGTGGTTTAACTGACCTTATTTTAAAAATCTTTACACTGCCAGAAATTTTGCTTGATACTGAATGCATATGGGAAGTGGTGGAAGTGGAGCTTGTGACCAAGGTGACTGATCACCGGGCTACTCTGAGGATGCTTTCACACCAGCCCTATTTAATTTGCTTGAATCAAATTAAAGTTAACTTGCTGCGAAAGTCTGGTTCATTTAGGGAGGTCTGAATGGGCAATCTACCAAACAACTGAACTTGAGTCCGCCTAAAAACGTAGGTCTCGGCTTCATTAAAAAAGGAAGCAGACTATATTGTGTGGCCTTGTCAGCTGCCTCATGTAGTCCTCTGCCTCGTTATCTGCTCATCTTGAGCCCATTGCTGCAGAATATTGATCTGGCATATTTGCCAAACACAAAAGATCAATCCCAAAACCACCAGAATCTGCTGGCACTCCATGTTGTTTATGTTCAATGTAAAAGGACACTCACAGGACCAGGAAGTGCAGTAACAACACTTAAAAAAAGTAGCGTAGTAACACCACAGCGTCACCACAGGCGGGGATGTAATCATGCTCCTAAGTTTATTTGGTCCGTTTTATAAAAGGCAGTGTGAATGCAAACTACACCAGTTTTGCACTTTTGGTTCCCAATCGAACCGAGCCTCCTGGACTATCAGGTGTGATTACAGCCTGAGTGGGAGTTTGTGAGGTTCATGTAGTAAGAAAGGAACTTGGAAAATTTAGACAGGTTTGTAAACTTGTCCTCCATCTATATTTTTCTTGATTTTATGTACCAGATCTGACTGAAGGTGTTCATGATATTTTAACCAAGCCGTATCTTGCAGCAAGCCATTCAGAACGTCCACTGCTTCCTATGCGCAAATGGCCTTCCGGCCTCTTGATACTGGTACAAGTGATTTGTGAAGTTAAGAGAGAAGATTCCGTTTGTACTGGTTCCTAATTCTTTGTCTATACTCTCACTTCAGGAAGTACATTATTCAAACAATGTAACTGTAAAGTTTCAGCTTGTGTTTTTTTAAGCAATTCTTAAGAGTTTTGGCAAACAATGCTGTTCTCAAATAGAGTATAAATTCCCCTCTATGCAAATGTTTACACAGGGTCTGGTAACTTATAAATATCAATAAACATCACGTGAAACTGACGGTCATTTAAAGTGTCTCTGACATGTTCAGCTCTCAAACATTTAGAAGGATTATAAGTTTAACGAATCATGGTGCAAAGTATGAATTTTTTTTATGTGCTTTTGGTGAGTTTCACGAAACTTAGTAGTTTGCTAACTGGAGCATGGGAGATGGGTGGTCTCGTAGTGTGTCTTGCATTGAAATCTGCTGCTCTGGTTACTGCGTTCACCAGATCTCAACACAATTTTGAGCTGCTCCTCACATGTTAACTTTTTCAACATGTCAATGATGTCAATACTCCTCCCAAAATGTACCAAAAAAAGTAATGCCGTGATATTATACCGTCACCGTTCAAAAGATGAAAAATACCGTGATAATTTTAGGTCATAACGCCCACCCCGAACGGAGGCAGTGTCTTGATGATTTTTTTTCTTGACAAGACAAGGAGCAGATGACTACAGGAATATACTGAGTGGTTTCTCTTGTGCTTCATTGGCAGAGTTAGTATTTTAACTTTAAACATCTAATCCACCTTTCTGAGGTAAGATAAATGCGTTTTTTGGGGTTTTTTTTTTAATAACACCAGTTACGACCTTGTGCCAGAATTTTATATGAAGTTTGGTGTAAAGCTTCAGCTTCCTGTTTACCACTTCCTGATATATGACAGATTATTTTTGTTCCTGTTGAAGGCAGTCATGATGCAACCATCAGACTGACCTGATCGCTGGAAAAACCAGAGTGACTCTGACAAACCACAAGAAGTCTGTCCTGCACCCCAGACAGTGAGTGGGATTTAAATCAGACAGTCTAATTGATTATCAGCATCAGCTTGAAGTAGGTGGAATGTTACTAAGTTTTTAATAACATTTTGCTCTTTATATATTTTTTTCAAGGTACATGTTTGCATCAGGATCAGCTGACAACATCAAGCAGTGGTTGTACCCAGGTAGCAGCTTTATTCAGAATCTGTCAGGTCACAATGCCATCATTAACACTCTAGTTGTTAATTCTGATGGGGTGTTGCTGTCTGGAGGTAATGACACACAGAACTAGAGCTCATGTTTGGGCAATTTTCTTGAGATATTGCTTAGAAATGATTCACACTAACCTCATTCAACTGACAATGGGACCATGCACATGTGGGACTGAAGGACGGGCTACAACTTCCAGCGGATTCACGTGGCTGTGCAGCCCTGCTCCTTGGACAGCAAGTGGGAATCTTTGCCTTTTTGTTCACCACTCAGAGAGCCGACTGATCACCGCAGAGGCCGTCAAGACCATTAAAGTTTACAAAGAGGACGACACAGCTGTCTCGTTACACAGCTGTGCTGATTTACAGGCTGCAGGATGATTTTTAAACCGTATCATTTCTTTCTTTTAGAACAAAGAAAGCCACCAGGTCAACTGGAAACCAGAAATCCTCAAGAGAAAAAGATTCTGAAGATTTTTTTTATTTGTCACAGTTTCATTGTTTTTCAGTTTGTGCTTTCAGCTCATGGAGCAGATTTTATTTGTCAGAAGTGTTTCTTAAGACAGAAATCCTCAAATAACAATTCAATGTGAATAGTTTGCAGTTCTCATTTTACGCTGTGAGCTGCTGTTTTGAACTTTGAGGAACTTTTGTGAGGTTTCTTTCTTGATGATGGCTGCTCATCTGTGTGGTCCTCCAACAGAAGTAAAGGTTTCATTGTATCTGGGACCTAAACCTACAGCAGGAGAGAAAATGATTTTGTATTGCTTGATTTTATTATCTAGTTGCTCGAGATGAAACATCATACACTTTGTTCTGGCTTGAAACGTGAAGTTTATTCTGCTCCGTTTTATTAAAGACCACATTCTTTTTAAAAACACAGGGTTTTGTTTGCTTTAAGAGCACATACTCATAAACTGAAGTGTTTCTTTGTTTTGTTTTGTTTTCTCACAAATGTAGAGCTTTCCGACAGCATGATGAAAGATTCTGCCTGGTTTCTTTTTCTGGTGATGTTTAGTTGGTTCTGTCTGATCAGATGTCGGGAGGTGACTGACAGGATCTCATCCAGCTGATCCTGGAGGAGCCAAGGTTGTATCACTTGGAGTTTCAGCCATTATGTCAAAGAAGAGACTTGGGTCACGTGTTAAACATCGTTCCAGCAATCTGTGTGATGAGTCCAAGTTTAGGCCTCTGATTCATATCTATTGAAATGAAGAACATGAGTTGCTTCCTAATCTTCTTCATGCTTATGACTGGTGCAAAAGTTACATATGTAGAATGTATAGAAAATATATAACTAAGAAATCAGTCTGCACACACAGAGTGGCTTTTTTAATTTTTACAATTTTCTTTTAAAAAAATTTAGGGTATTGATGAATTAACATCTAATACAATTGTAACTTTTTTTTTGGTGTATATAGGCATTTTTTTTATAATTATAAGCGAGTTGGTGAATTTACAATTGGAGACTGATTTATGTTCTGGTATAACAGTTATAATGGTACTAGAATGTCAAAATACTGTTAAATGAGCTCTGGACACCTGGCAACAGGAAAGTATTTAGCAATTTTTACCTTCTCATTTGCGACTCTTGCTGCTTGACGCTCCTCAACGCGACGTGCTTCTTCAGCCGAAAGCGATACCCACAAAGGTAAGAAGAAAGGATTAAAATCTGCATTAATGTAAAACGTTAAACTATATGAATGTTACATAAAAGCTTTAAAATTAAGCTCATTTACATGGAGACTGATATCCTGGAAATAACTTTGAAATTTACTGTTTTTGTGTTATCTGAAAAACTTATGCCATAATTCTTATCACTTACCGGTGATTCTGCCATGTTACGGTACTTGAATGTACTGGTGTGTTACACTCTTTCGTCCTCTGAGGATTCCAAACCTGGGGGGGGCGTGGCTTAGGACTTCTACCTGAAGGAGGGGCAAGAGTGACTTTGTTTACATTTGATAACATTCTAAACTAGGCAATTTGAAATTAGGTATATCACCTTTAAGGGCTGCTGTTGCATGGGGTGTGGGTGGAAGTCACTTGCTTAGAGGCATTAAAAACGGTTTTTCTGAGGTTTCTGTTGAATATTTTAGCTCCACAGATGTTCTTACCTTCATACTGGGTGTGAAAATGCCCCAACAACTTGTCTTTCAGTTTTTATCTCTCAAACTATGCAAGTGGTGATAACACCCGAGTTCAAAAAGCTATGTCACAACTACTTTGCTCATTAGTATTCATGAGCTTGCACAGTTGAGACCACGCCTAACAGGCTGTTGGCTAAAAGTTGTTAGAATAAACACGTATAAAACCGGGAAATACTCTGTGCACTGTTGCCGTGCGCAGCAGGGAAGGAAACGGGAAGCCTTGCTCTCATAGGCTAGTTTGTTAGCCAATCTGAGTCCAGCAATTTGCATGATGAATATTAACTAGAAAAGTTCCTGAAGAAACTTTGAGAGGGATTGCCACTCTGTGCGGGACTCTGAAACCCTCAGCCAATCAGAAAGCTGAAATTTCTGACGCTAAGCATGTGTGATAGCTGAAAGACGCTGCAAACATGATGACAAGGCTGAAAGAGTCCACTTAAAGCTGGAGTGCGTAACTTCTATAACTTCTGTCGCCCCCTAGCGGAATTTTTGCGTCATTACAACAATGAAGCTGGCGCTTCCATATGACGTAAGCCCAACTGCCACCGCTTTATCTCTGCCGTTGTGATTCCAACCGGTATCTGTCTTAATCAAGCTTCAAATTCAGTCTGTTTACTTTACCTGGCTCTATATTTGTTTCAATAAATATCATTTCATTGTTGAAAAAATCAAGAGAAACCAGTAAAATATAAAAATACTGGTAAAAAAAAAAAAAACCTTCAGAGTTCAGGTTGGATTGTTTACAGGTTTGATTGTTCACTTTAATCTACATTTAACAGTTTGGTGTTGAAATTTATTAGTCAGCTGTTGGGGCCACAATGATCTATTTGTCTTATTCAGTGAATTCAGTTTTGACACGATGCAGAATCCTGCAGTCAGCTGCACTGATCTGACTGACTGAAAAACCGTTACACTGGCAAACTGACAGACACAAACTTACACACAACTGACACAGATAGAGACAGAATCAGCTGGAACTTCGGCGCTCTGGTTTTCATCTGGTGCGCATTTTATATTTTGACAGTGTGTGCGGACCTGCGGACCACTTATGTGCACCCCTGAACATAACATGTTATCTACAGCTCAGCTACACACCGTCTCTACAGAGTAACACTCGCGACACACCATAATTATAAATCAAGTCACTTACTGATCCAACAGCTGCAAGGCAACATCTGTGTCTGCTCTCAGCCCGATCTCTTCTCTCCACCGAGGAAAAGCGACGCCGATACAAATTCGCGTTTGCCTTCTCCTTCGGTCACTTTCCTTCTTAGCCAATAGTCCCTCTGCCGAACGTCCAGGAATTTTTTTTTTTTTCGTGGTAGGATCCACTTCCCGATAAGTGTCTCTCGGCCGTTTATTTGGATTCTCCGCCATGTCGACCTTCCCGTTCTGCCGGCTGCTACGAGACACTGCGTTCTATTTCTTATTATTTTTCTTGTTGTGATGTAAAAGACGCAATTAGCTGTGCGCTAGCGCGGGAATGTCGCCGGTTGACATGCAAAGTAAAAATGAGATATATTGAAAAATACCGTGAGATGTTTGAGGAGCCAATTGGCTTAATCTGCATTGTGTCATCTCCTCTGATAGTGGCTTGGCTGAAACGGACATCCACGGACTTGTAAAAGTTACGCACTCCAGCTTTAAGGAAGTGTGATGAATTGAGAGATTTTCCCATAGAGTTCCAAACGGGGCATCGTTTATGGTGCATTCTGTTACTATGGTAACACAAAAATTAACACAGGCATGATGGTTCAGTTCCCCCGGTAGACCCGATCACTTTGATGTATCACATGTCAACCCACATCCCATAGTGTCTGCTGTGAGCTGACCGGGTGCATTGATGGCGAATGGCATTGCTAGGGCAATACGGTAAAAGATATGTCAAAGTTGCTTAAATATGTTATAGACCAATGTCTACTGAGCACATAAAAGTTGGAATGACAGCTGTAGGTCAAAGCATGTCCGCACAGTAAGCAATCAAAAAGTGTGAACTTGAGTCAATGCACTGGGTAACTCAAAGTTTACTGTTTACATGATGGGTCACTTCTAATGGTCAAGCCAATTGCTTTAATATATGACATGAGGTTACAAATTCTATAGGCTCACTGGGTGTGTTTGATGGCGAATGGCATTGCCATGGTAACAGATATGTAAAAAATTCCACATGTATGTTATAGACCAACGTCTAGTGATCAGCAATAAGGTGGAACGATGTCTGTAGTTCAAAGTGCATCTCCACAATAATCAAAAAACGTCCATTTTAAGTATGATACGAGCCTGTTGCCATGGTAACCCAAAATGCTTCAGAACCATGATAGAGCATCTCTGGTCATCAACTCGGTCAGTTTAATATGTCATACATGGGGTTATGTCTGACAGATGGGGATGTAGGGCATTTCGGGTGGTGTTTTTGGCGAGATGCGTTGCCATGGTATCCGCAAATTTCATCAAAAACCTATAGTTTACTTCTTCTTCCCAAACCGATCGATTTAATGTCTCACACGTCATCACAGGTGGTTCTGTCTGCCCTATGTAGAAAACGGGTTCTTCTTATGGCGTTTGGCATCACCACGGCCACGCGGTCTGAGTTTTGTACGAGATCTTTAAATCTAAAGTAGATCCATCCCTTGTGACCTGATATGAGGTGGAACGGTGTTGGTAGGTGAAAGTATGTGTTCGGAGTAAGCTCTCGAAAAAGGTCACGTTTTTGGCGTTTTTCTGCGCGTCTTCTATTCATTTTCAATGGGAGGCTGGGTTTTTTGTGAATACCGTTGCTGTTTCTGAACACACAATTATTGGATTTGTGAGGTTAGGATAAAAACGTTATTTGTAATTTGCAATTTGTGTGTGTGTAAATTTATTTTTGTTTTCATAATCTATTGATAATTGTGTGTGACATTAGTGAACACCCAAAGTTATGCACAAAATGTGTTTTATGGATGATAAATCATGTCTACACATACAAGTAACCAAAGTTATACACAAATCATCTATTACACATGCACAATCATATTGAGACTAATTTCTCTCCATATTTCTTAGACAGCATTTTCCTCATCAAGTACAGTGGGGCAAAAAAGTATTTAGTCAGCCACCAATTGTGTAAGTTCTCCCACTTAAAAAGATCAGAGAGGCCTGTAATTTTCATCATAGGTATACCTCAACTATGAGAGACAAAATGAGGAAAAAAAATCCAGAAAATCACATTGTCTGATTTTTAAAGAATTTATTTGCAAATTATGGTGGAAAATAAGTATTTGGTCAATAACAAAAGTTAATCTCAATACTTTGTTATATAGCCTTTGTTGGCAATGACAGAGGTCAAACGTTTTCTGTAAGTCTTCACAAGGTTTTCACACACTGTTGCTGGTATTTTGGCCCATTCCTCCATGCAGATCTCCTCTAGAGCAGTGATGTTTTGGGGCTGACGCTGGGCAACACGGACTTTCAACTCCCTCCAGAGATTTTCTATGGGGTTGAGATCTGGAGACTGGCTAGGCCACTCCAGGACCTTGAAATGCTTCTTACGAAGCCACTCCTTCGTTGCCCGGGCGGTGTGTTTGGGATCATTGTCATGCTGAAAGACCCAGCCACGTCTCATTTTCAATGCCCTTGCTGATGGAAGGAGGTTTTCACTCAAAATCTTACGATACATGGCCCCATTCATTCTTTCCTTTACACGGATCAGTCGTCCTGGTCCCCTTGCAGAAAAACAGCCCCAAAGCATGATGTTTCCACCCCCATGCTTTACAGTAGGTATGGTGTTCTTTGGATCCAACTCAGCATTCTTTCCCCTCCAAACACGACAAGTTGAGTTTCTACCAAAAAGTTCTATTTTGGTTTCATCTGACCATATGATGTTCTCCCAATCCTCTTCTGGATCATCCAAATGCTCTCTAGCAAACCGCAGACGGGCCTGGACGTGTCCTGGCTTCAGCAGGGGGACACGTCTGGCACTGCAGGATTTGAGTCCCTGGCGGCGTAGTGTGTTACTGATGGTAGCCTTTGTTACTTTGGTCCCAGCTCTCTGCAGGTCCTTCACTAGGTCCCTCCGTGTGGTTCTGGGATTTTTGCTCACCGTTCTTGTGATCATTTTGACCCCACGGGGTGAGATCTTGCGTGGAGCCCCAGATCGAGGGAGATTATCAGTGGTCTTGTATGTCTTCCATTTTCTAATAATTGCTCCCACAGTTGATTTCTTCACACCAAGCTGCTTACCTATTGCAGATTCAGTCTTCCCAGCCTGGTGAAGGTCTACAATTTTGTTTCTGGTGTCCTTTGACAGCTCTTTGGTCTTGGCCATAGTGGAGTTTGGAGCGTGACTGTTTGAGGTTGTGGACAGGTGTCTTTTATACTGATAACGAGTTCACACAGGTGCCATTAATACAGGTAACGAGTGGAGGACCGAGGAGCCTCTTAAAGAAGTTACAGGTCTGTGAAAGCCAGAAATCTTACTTGTTTGTAGGTGACCAAATACTTATTTTCCACCATAATTTGCAAATAAAATCTTTAAAAATCAGACAATGTGATTTTCTGGATTTTTTTTCCTCATTTTGTCTCTCATAGTTGAGGTATACCTATGATGAAAATTACAGGCCTCTCTGATCTTTTTAAGTGGGAGAACTTACACAATTGGTGGCTGACTAAATACTTTTTTGCCCCACTGTATGTAGTCAGTAGCTGCCCTACATGTTCTTTTCCCCAACAGAGGGTGACTCATCACCCGTGGAAAGCAGGACACTGTGTTACTGAGAAATGATTAATCTCAACTGCTGATCACAACTCCTGCAACACAAGAAAATAAGTGACTCCATTTGCTGTCTACATCCTGTCACTGTTGTGGGATATTTTAAAGTATTGTGAAAAGGGGAGCTATTAATGTTGTGGGTATTTAATACTTCATAAATACTCTTTTTCTTCTGGGGGCTGCAGAGCCACAACTGAGCTCACATTGGATCAGCACTGAATACACTGAATTCCATTTACCATATAAAACCTGATTTGCATATAACTTGTTCATTGCTCCAGTTGTTGTTTGTCTGATTTGTAACAACAGAAACTGGCCATGTAAGGATTCAGGAGCCATTGATGCTTCAAAGCCAAAAAAATGCACCTTAAAATTGTGGAGTTAGTCTCTTTTGAATTACAGGAAGCAGGATCAGTGAAACAATTGTTGTGTCCAAATTCAGGGTCTGCATCCCGCTGAGAGTTCCTCCTACTTGGTATAAGGAGGACGGTTCCTTCAAAAGCCAGAGGTAGAATGGACAGTCCACCCTTCCTTCTGTTCTTGCCCTTACCCTCTGCGTTTGTCCAGTCGCCTAGCAACTGTGATGACGCTGAGCTCTCTCTCTCTCTCTCTCTCTCTGACTGTCTCTCTTTCTGTCTCTCTCTCTGTTTCTCACTCTCTGTCTCTCTCACCCCTTGTCGTGGCTTTGCGACCTTACATTCCTCAAATAAGACATTGGAAAGATGCAGACCCTGAATTTGGACACAGCCAAGTGTTTTGAATGATGGTCAGACACGTTCTCTACTCGTGAGTTGAAGTGGATATGAGTGTAGTGTTAACTTAGGCATAATGATAAAAATGGGAGAAATTACTAATAATTACACTTTAAATAATAGGCATAACTTGAGTTAAGATTTCTGTCAGGATATTGTAATACCCCTAAGTTAAATAACTATCAAAAAGACCATCAGTCAGACACAGAGTATGGTTTCAATGAGCTTTGCAAAGGAGAATCCCCCAACCAAGGTGTTGAGAGGATTCTGATGTGTTCACCTCTGCATTGCCTTTTTATTCACAAAGACACCTCCCATCTGGAGGAAGCAAGGGAGGGAAACAAATGTGGGTCAGATAATGAAGTCAGAGTGGAATAAACAGTCACACTTGTGGATAAACGACAGGAACTAGTCGTAAACCAATTGGTGTCTAAGATAAAGACAGAAGTGTTTTTACAAGTCAGGGCAAATTTAGATCACTCACTCCTGCAACATATCCTGTGACCTTTTCAACACATCGTAAAACCTTAAGATCTCCAACAATTTCAGCTTTGTTAAGATTATGATTCCACACAGAAGAAATAGGAGTGACAACAGTACTTTAAATACACTACCATTCAAAAGTTTGGGGTCACACAGAAATTCCTTTATTTTTGAAAGAAAAACACTGTTTTCTGCAACTATAAACTAATCAGAAATACACTATACATTGCTAATGTGGTAAATTGCTACTCTAGCCGCAAATGTCTGGTTTTTGGTGCAATATGCCTAGTGTACAGAGCAGGGGCAATTTTAGCATCAATCAAAGCATGAATCAAAGCACCCCCAAAGATTTCTTACTATTTTTACAAATATTGTAAACAATATTTGCTGTTTGTGTGATACATTACTAAAAATATAAAAACCATGGGCGTAACAACCGCGGGATACACATGGGACATGTTTCACGCACATTTTCTGTGTCGGTGTTCTCCGTTCCCTGCACTTTTTTCAGTCTTTATAGCAGTTTAAACCGGCAATATGTGGTAACAGATTTTTCCGACCGTCTTTAAACACACTGTAAGCTAACGAATCGAGGGGATCAACTTTAGGTGCTGCAGAGAGCAGAACAGCAACTTGTAAATCTACGGAGCCCCCAAAGGGACAAGGGGAAAAAATTTTTTTTGCGAGATCTCGCAAAGTTATTTCCGTCAGTGAACCGAAAGAAAAAAAAACGCAACAATGGAGGCGCATACATATCATCAGTGGGGGAAGTTTATTGATTTCTATTTTGGCATTGGTCTAACATGTAAAGATATTAAATTAATTCTTAGCCGCAGACATGGCTTTGACATTAGTGAGAGACATCTGAAAAGAATATTCACGGCGAGGGGACTTTCTCGATGTAAAGGGTATTGTGATCTTGCCGTCCTGGTTGAATTCATCAGCAACGAACTCCAGTCCTCTGGTTAGCTTCACGGGTTCAGGTGGAAGTACGCTAAGTGTAGAGAACATGGTCTACGAGTAAAGAAGGAGGATGTGCGGTTGGTGTTGAAGGAGCTGGATCCGAGAGGTGTGTCACTTAGGCAAGCAAGACGCGTAAGACGACGGAACTACTTTTCGAAAGGCCCTAACTTCATTTGGCACATGGACAGCTATGACAAACTGAAGCCATATGACTTTTGTATCAACGGAAGGATCAACGGTTTTTCGCGAAAAATAATGTGACCTAATGTATATACCACGAAAAGTGACCCAAAGTTGATCTGGGGTTATTACGTTGATGCAGTCCAACGTTTAGGGGGCTGCCCCAGGATTGTGAGGGGAGATCTCGGAACTGAAAACGGCCATGTTAGAGGCTTTCAGCGATTTCTTATTCCGACTCATCCAGACGGCACTGTTGATAGCTACCTGGAGGGAGCAAGCACCGCCAATCAACGGATTGAGTATTGGTGGGGTTTTCTGCCATTTTCTGCCATTTAAATGCCACAGGCTACCCGAGCATTGTTTCTGACCATGTCCATCTCTTTATGACCACCATGTACCCATCCTCTGATGGCTACTTCCAGCAGGATAATGCACCATGTCATGAAGCTTGAATCATTTCAAACTGGTTTCTTGAACATGACAATGAGTTCAATGTACTGCAATGGCCCCCACAGTCACCAGATCTCAACTCGATAGAGCATCTTTGGGATGTGGTGGAACAAGAGCTTTGTGCCCTGGATGTGCATCCCACAAATCTCCATCAACTGCAAGATGATATCCTATCCTATCAATATGGGCCAACATTTCTAAGGAACGCTATCAGCACCTTGTTGAATCAATACCCCATGGAATTAAGGCAATTCTGAAGGCGAAAGGGGGTCAAACACTGCATTAGTATAGTGTTCCTAATAATCCTTTAGGTGAGTGTATCTACTGTAAAATTATTGGCCGTGTTAAAATACTGAAGTGAATTAAACAGACAAATGCGTTTCACATCATACACATGAGGTAATCTGGGATCTGCTTGTACAGTCTGACAGTGCTGTGCATGCATGTCAGCGGTTCTTAACACAACTTTTGGATCATCTTCAGAGTAAACAGTTTGAAAACAGTGTCACAGACAGTGACAGAAACAACAGCAATAACATTCCCCAAATGAC
This sequence comes from Pachypanchax playfairii, assembly GCA_006937955.1. Lineage (NCBI taxonomy): Eukaryota > Metazoa > Chordata > Actinopteri > Cyprinodontiformes > Aplocheilidae > Pachypanchax > Pachypanchax playfairii. Next base: position 117,694 of record SSNP01000095.1, on the reverse strand, counting down.
TCCACGAAGCCACACAGACTATGCAAACCAAGATTATCCCTGGTCACCTGAACTACTGTGCCATGAATAACATCTCCAGATTTTTGACTTTGAAGTCCCTCTTTTTCAAGCTCTTTCAGATTAATGGCTCAAGTATCACATTGAAGCAATATCGCTTGATGTCCTGTGTGTAAAAAGAGAACACAAATGAATATTGTTTAAGGACAAATTAAAGATTGGGGGGAAATTTCTTAGCGTAAAGTATGTGGCACCTAATTTATGTAAACCTTTTTTTTGGTCCCAATGCATTTGTAGTTTCAAAGTCATCATAAAACAGCTGAATCTGAAAAACATAATTTTTTATGGAAAATAGGGGATTATCTTTAAAATAGGTGGCATCACTCAAGTCTGCATATACACCTGTCTTTGGAATATACCTGGGCACGGACATATGTCTCCAAAATGTTGTTTTTGTAAAATACTCTCAAGTGTTTCCAAAATGGGTATATATGCAAACACATCATTTACAATGACTTGGTCATACACTATATTACCAAAAGTATTCGCTCACCCATTCAAATGATCAGAATCAGGTGTCCTAATCACTTGGCCTGGCCACAGGTGTATAAGGTCAAGCACTCAGGCATGCAGACTGTGAAGCAAGACATTTGTGAAAGAATGGGCCGCTCTCAGGAGCTCAGTGAATTCTAGCGTGGAACTGTCATAGGATGCCACCTGTGCAACAAATCCAGTCGTGAAATTTCCTGGCTCCCAAATATTCCACAGTCAACTGTCAGCTCCATTATAACAAAATGGAAGTGTTTGGGAACAACAGCAACTCAGCCACGAAGTGGTAGGCTACGTAAAGTGACGGAGAGGGGTCAGCGGATCCTGAAGCGCAAATTGCAAAGAGGTCGCCGACTTTCTGCACAGTCAGTTGCTACAGAGCTACAAACTTCATGTGACCTTCAGATTAGCCCAAGTACAGTACGCAGAGAGCTTCATGGAATGGGTTTCCATGGCCGAGCAGCTGCAGCCAAGCCACACATCACCAAGTGCAATGCAAAGCGTCGGATGCAATGGTGTAAAGCACGCCGCCACTGGCCTCTAGAGCAGTGGAGACGCGTTCTCTGGAGTGATGAATCACGCTTTTCCATTTGGCAATCTGATGGACGAGTCTGGGTTTGGAGGTTGCCAGGAGAACAGTACATTTCAGACTGCATTGTGCCGACTGTGAAATTTGGTGGAGGAGGTATTGTGTTGTGGGGTTGTTTTTCAGGAGCTGGGCTTGGCCCATTAGTTCCAGTGAAAGGAACTTTGAATGCTTCAGGATACCAAAGCATTTAGGACAATTCCATGCTCCCTTGGTAATATAGTGTATGTCCCTGCAGTTTTGTTTCTTCTACTGTCAAATCTTGTGCCAATCACTTTTTGAACTGGATAAACAAGATTCTATTTTTCTCGTAAATGTTTCTTAAGTTTTGCTTCTGAATTTATTGGTGTGAATTGATTTTCTAATGTTTGGAAAGATTGTTCAATTTTGTTCCTATTTTCCGTACCCTGTGGAGACAAGCAACAACAACAACAAAACTTTATTTATAAAGTGCTTTTCAAACACAGTTTATCAAAGTGCTTTACAGATTTAAAATGACCCCCCAACCCCCCCTTTAAAAACCAAAAATAAAACCTCCCTCCCAACCCAACCCATAAACCACACA
>SSNP01000095.1:50828-109554 GCA_006937955.1 Pachypanchax playfairii | reverse complement strand
GTCACAACCCACAGCGGTGTCAGAATTTAATGGCAAAATGCCTTCCAAAATGAATGACTTAGAGGCTGCTGTATCCCTTAATATTTTAACTGGGATCTTCGTACCATCATTACCCACAGCCACAAAGCCATCCATTATGAAAGGTTTAAAATCTGTACACTCAGCCGTTTTCTCGGGCACTAACGGGGTCTTAACTAGCGCGACAGGTTTAACGTTTTTCCTCGCCAGAACCGGACAGTTCGCCACAATATGCCCTTTCTTTTTACAATAAAAGCACGTTACGTTATCATTAGTTTTTAACTGAGGCGACTCTGATTTATTTCCAGCACCCCCAGAGGCAGGAGTCACACTTTGCTCTGCAGGCAAAAATGCCTTCTTTATTACATCTTTACCATTTCCATTAACTTTTTCAAATTTATTAAAGCCATAAGGGCGCTCAAAACTCATTTTATGCGTCAACATATACTCGTCAACGAGCACGGCAGCTTGTGACACATCTTTAACTTTATTTTCATTTAAATAGGTTGTTACTTTTTCGGGCAAACAGTTCTTAAATTCTTCCATTAATATTAGCTGTTTTAGTTCAGAAAAATCAGTCACTTTTTGAGACAAACACCATCTATCAAAAAGCATTTCCTTATCACGTACAAACTCAACGTATGTTTGATCATTATTCTTTCTGAGCCTCCGAAACTTCTGCCGGTATGCTTCAGGCACCAATTCATAAGCTTTCAAAATAGCATTTTTAACTTTATCAAAGTCCAAGCTGTCTTCTACAGACAGTGACGCATACGCCTCTTGTGCCTTTCCCACAAGTGTGCACTGTAGTAACAGAGACCACACATCTTTAGGCCATTTAAGTGCCAATGCCACTCTTTCAAATAAAGTAAAATATTTATCCGCGTCTCTCTCATTAAATTGCGGTACCAAACGAATATTTTTACTCACGTCAAATTCTCTGGGTTCGCGCGGCCCACCCGCAGCAAGCTCGAGTTGACGCAGACGGATCTCCGCGTCCTTCTCCACCTTTATTTGTTCCACGCGGAGCTCAATTTCCCTTAACGCAATCCGCTCACGCTCCAAGTCGAGTTCTTTTAGACGCACTGTATCCTCCACAGACAACACATCTGAATACGAAGGCCTCATCTCCTTCTCCGAAACACTGGGTGGAAAAACTCCATCCTTAACCAACGCATTTAATATTTCGTCCCTTATAATTTTCTTTTTAGCTTGTTTAGGCACAGCTACCTTAAATTGTTCGGCCACTAACAACAATTGCTCTCTAGTGCATTTATTTAAATCCTCCAATGTTGGCGCCTTAGAAAACTCCTCTAGGTTAAACTCCATAATTAACCAGAATCAGACAGCCAATTACAAAAAACGCACAATAAAAGCTCAAACAACAAGGTCCTGCTAAGCCCACTAAAGTCCCTCACACTCACACAAAGTCATTAAACAAAGCCCCAATTGTGCCAAAAAAATCCAAAATGACACAATCAAAAAATACTACCTGCAACTAACAAAAGGTAACAAAGGGCACGACCAGGCTTCACTAGGGATCCTTTAGTTTAACGAGCCCCCATAAATATGTTATGACCCAAAGGACAAAACATATTTAAAAGGACACGGACAAGGAGCGGAATTCAAATTAGTTTTATTGAATTAATTTTCTTCATTTTTTTCTCTAAGTTTTCGTCATGGCCGACGTTCCTTTCCCCGTGCCCTAAAATAGAAAAAACAGCAAAAACAACAAAGTAGCAAAAGAAAGATGGACCTGGTGAGCCTGCCAAACATAACATAAGGCCGTGGTCGCAGGCCAACTGCTATGCAGCCGTAGGAGCTAATCCCACGGCCAAACTAAGAAAAAGACAAAAAGGTCCTAAACCCAAAAATAAATAAAGAAGCGAAAACAGGACAGCCGGTCCCACCAGGCCAAAAGAACAAAAAGAGCAAAAGCTGAAGCTAACCCAAACGCTAAATCATGGAGCTAAGCTCCGACCTGTGACCCCAGCAGGTGGCAGGCAGGTACGCACACCGGAGGCGCGCCTGGAGCTGGAGCGAGGGAGGAGAGAGAGAGCGAGCGCGCCTGAAGGCCAGCCTATTTATAGGCGGGTGGAGGCAAGCGCTCCAAGACCTAAAAAAACCTACAAAAAGGAAACCTACAAAAAGGAAACCTACAAAAGAGGACAAAAAGATTCACAAAGTTGTCTAAACAACAGAAAAGTAGAATTACAAAAGTAGAATTACCAAAAATTATAATTACTAAAACGTTATCAAAAAATTATTACAAAAAGTATAACTCCAAAAAGGTTTCCCAAAAATTACAAAATATACTTACCAAAAAGGTAAGGAAAAATAATATAAAAGAACACTATGTGCCCAGCACATAACAAATACACTTATTCCTAGATCCATACAGTGATCTGAATCCCCACTGTTACGACATTTGAGCTCTTGATCCATGTCCTCCTCTTCTTCGCTGCTGGCTGGCTAAGAGTAAATAGATAATAGATTTATTGTTGTACCTCCACCCCACAGGTCGCTCCGGCACTCGATAAAGGTGTTTTTCTGCTTTTTCATCCTTAAAAAAATATTTGAAAACATTTAAATCACCAGCAAGAAATTACCTGTGTGTGTAAGGGCATACTTATACAGGAGGTACGAACGTGAATTTTTTGGAGATGTAAACATACAATAAAAATATGCTTAACACTAAAACCAATTAGACCACCATTGTAAGAATTTACTTTTTGTACCATTAGTTTTTTTAAAACTTACAGCTGAGTCCAAACGCCTCTCCCTCTGCGCTACCGCTTGCTTCGCCTGTCATTGGTTTGAACTCTCTGCCGAGTTGTCGAAAAGAATTGTGGGATATGCGGAACGTGAAAGGATCCATCAGACCCATCCTTAAAATTCAGGGAAAAATAGGATGCATTTGTAGTAAGTATTTGAAGAATCCTTGGAATTTGGACAGTTTTCGTCACGGCTGTGTGACTAACATCCTTCAAATAAGACTTTGGAAGGACACAGACCCTGAATTCAGACACAGCCGCAGTCACACCTGCCCAAATCCTGCTGCTGAATCCATTTTAGGAAATGGTCTTGTTGTTTTCTGGCCATTGGACTCATGATGTCTTCTTTCGGACAACAACAAAGTACATTTTACTTAAGATTTAAATGTAATTATTATTAATCATTTTTCTTATTTTTGGGGGCAAAATCTTTAGCTTCCTTTTACCGTCATGTTTCTGCAACTAACAATGAGGTCACAGCTATGTTGGGAGGAGTCAAGCTTCAGATGGTTCATGGTGACATCACAAATGCAGGAACTGACGTTATCGTCAACACAACTGACTTCTCCAACCACAAGGCTGGTAGGATCAGAAACATTTTTTTTTCTAAATGTCTTCATGTAGTATCCTTTTGCTTTGGTCCTTACTGTCATGTCTTGGACTCAACAGGCGTCTCTAAGGCTATTCTGACTGCTGCAGGGCCGTCTGTCCATGCAGAATTAGCTAAAGGTAAACCTAAAGAACAAATACAATTCTCAGTAGCTACAGACTTTTTAAAGGGTTTTACTGTTTATTTGTCTTTACAATGAAAATATGTGTTAACTCTTTTGATGTTCCCTTTGGTCATTTTAAAAAATGTATATCCATTTGTTTTCAGTGGGCATTCCAGCCGATGGGATGCACATTACAGGACCTGGATTACTTGGTTGTAAAGAGATTTTCCATGCTGGCTTTAATTGTGACCCTCAGTTGATCAGCAAGAACTGCATCAAGATATTAAGACACTGTGAGAACAAAGGATTTGGTTCGGTGGCCTTCCCCGCCATTAACACTGGTGCGTGATTCATCACACTGCTGTTACTGTCATGAGTAATATCGTTCTGTTAACATCAAATTGGTTCAGAAAAATAGTTTAACTTTGTCAAGTTTGATTCATGTTTTAAATAAACGCCTAACATACACTGGATCAAGACAAAATAGCAGATTTGACCTCTGACCTAATGACCTCTGGAGATCAGCTTAAATGACAATGACCAACATCTCATTACAAACAGATACATCAAAACAGGGTTTATACTGTAAGTACATGTGGATTTACTGCAACTGTTTGTCCATCCCTTCAGGACAAGGTGGTTTGGACTTTGGTGTGGCCTGTAGAGCTATGCTGGATGGCATGGCCTCAGCAATCAGTGATGTAAGACCAAATTCTCTTTCACTGATCCGCATCATCATCTTGCAACAACCAATCTTCCAGGCTTTCAGGTTAGATGCTTAAACTAAAGCAACTGCATTGCTTTTTGCAGAATTTATGGGTGTTGAAATGGAAGATAATGTTTGTTCAGTTTTGATCTTTAGTTTCTTTGTGTCTTTACAGTACAAATTTGTTGGTCTTTGGGACTCACTGTCCTGCATGTTTTTTTATATTTACCTGCTTCAACACACCTGATTCAAATTATTACTTTAGCCTCTCAACATATTGTCACGTTCAGCAGAAATGTTCTGCTTTGTTTAAAAGTCAGACGACTCAAAGTACTTCACACTACAAGTTTACACTCACATGTTTGGTGGTGATAAACTACATATTGTGGCCTCTGCTGCCTGGAGGCAGGCTGTTATTCCACCAGGACCCCAGCAGAAAAGCAATTTTTTCAGATTTGAAATGGTGACTCCCGTGACCTTCCCGTAATCCGACGACCTGTTTTACCTCATGAGCTACTGCCACCCATAAGTCTGTTATCCCTTTAAGTGCCATATTCTTTAAAAGAAAATCATATTGTGATAACATGGTTTCATAAGGTTTTAAAATGACGAGAGAAAAGTGAGAGAAGAATAAACTTTAAAAAAATAAATACAATTTTTTGGGGTGCTGTTTGCATAAAAACAAACCAAAAAGCAGTAAATTGTTAAAAATAATTGAAATATCTAAATTTATGCACATAAAATGTCAGAATTAATTCACATAATTCTGAGCAAATTTATTTACATGTAATTTAACATAAATTTGGACTTTTGAAATCAGTTGTCTTGAAGCAGAGAAGTATCTGATAATACAGAATGAATACCAAAGACGGTTATTGTTTTTTTTTTAAAGTTCTTGTGTAACTTTCTCACAGATTTGAGCTGGAGAATCGGTTTGGGCAAATTGTTCAGCGTCGCATGAGCTTAAAAGGTTTGTTTTCCATTTGTAAAATTTACTCTAATTCAGACTTTAATTTACCTTTTATTTTCCCCACAAACACGCACATCGAAATAAGGAGATGTTACCCTTAAACATTAAATATGTAGGGATGCACGATTGCAGATTTTTAGAACCGATAACGATAATCGATAACTTCCTGCTTTTCGTAACCAAAACAGATAACAAAATAGCGGTTCTGCGTGATGAATTTGTTGGCGAAATCCCGGGTCTTTGGCTATAATTTTCTCAATAATTTCCTCAGCCCTCAGATCATCTCTATCAAACATTTTGACTTTCACAAATGCCTCATCAGTATGCACTAGCCCAGACACCTTCTTAGTTGCTGGTGGTGATTCCAGACCTGCCAAACTTAACAAAATATTCTGAGTATCAATTTTATTGTGCATCTTTTTTTTTTTTTTGCAGACTTTTTCAAACTCCATTGCTTTACATGCAGTAATTTCCCTGTTCACTCTCTGGAAATTGGTTATAAAAAACAATAAAACCTAGATTTTTAATTACAAAGCTTTAAAAAAAGAAAATATTGACATTTTGCACCCATCTATCTCACGCCATATCATGACAGCCTTTCGGTTGAACACAGAAACACTTTCACAACATAAAAATGCTGTTAACAAACTGAGGTAACTATATATTTAAAATATTGTTATTTTGCTGACCCTGATGTCCTTTTAACTACAGTTTTTGAATCAGTCATCACACAGGCATGGACACTGTACTTAGTTATTAATTCTAAAACTTCAGAGGGACATGGACCCTCTTGTTTTTGGCTGGTCTGCTGTCCTGACTCTTCCTGTCTTCATCTCCCTCACCTGCCATGACATATATATAGGCTACAACACACGCACACACCTCTGTCTTTTCTTTCTCTTTCATGATGCATGATCGATAGATTTGCTGAGAAAAAAATAAACTTTTCTTCTTCCGCCTCTCGTTGTGAACGGAGGCTTTCCAGCTGCTCCCTTATCTTCCTCCCCCCCCCCCACTGTTCCTACTTTTCGTCTCGTCTCTGTGTTTCTCTGTACTGGCTGCTGCAAATTGAAAATTAGAAAATGGATCTGGTTTCGTGGTCACTCAATGCATTGGACAAAGTTTTCTCAAACTTAAGGGTGAAAAAGGGGGAGCCATCATGCCCGGAGTCGACATTTCCGGCTGGGTATATCATGGATTCCTGGGGTGAGTGGAAGATGGTATGCCTGTCTGTTCTGGCTGTCGAAGACGTGGAGGATGTCTACATATTTGGATTATTGATCATGGGGTATCTGCTGATCGGCGTTGGTGGTTACCTGATGTATCTGCAAATTCTAAAGTTATGGATGTCATGGGCTGGATCTGGCAACACTTGGACTAAAAGATTCGGAGATCTGGATCGCAAACTGGATGCAGTTTCGGAGCAGTACCGCAACCAGCTGGCTGTGATTCTCGAACGGGACCGGGAGGTCCAGGAGCGGGATCGTAAGCTGGCTGATGGGGTCCTGGAGCTGAACCGTAAACTGGGTGCGCTGCTGGATCTCACTGGAAGGATTGGTGCCACCTTGGAGAAGTTGCAGTTTCGGCTCGGAGTGGAAAAGTGATTGATTGATTGATTGGACTATGCAATTTGGCCTAATTCGGATTATTCTGACTTTTTCTGACTTTTTCCACAATAGTGCACCATATGGACAATGAGAAGCTGTTGCAATTCTTCAGCTTCAACTTAATCTCTGTTATCTCTTTTCGGCTGGCCTCAAGGCCAAAACACTAAATTCCTCCTGGAGCAGTGAGCACCGAGACACACAGCCCCCTCCTTACCCGTGTCCACCGGGCGCCAAAGACTGTGGAAGACATAACATCTGCGTTGTCCCAGAGACGGTGTCCTTGATAACTCTCTGCACACAACCACATACACTGATTACATTCACATCCTCAAGAAAGTTCTCAACATGTCTCGTGAATCTCTCTCCACCCCCCCCCACCCCCCCCCGCTGGAGGTTTTTATTGCTTATATCAAGCGCCCCCTCTTGATGGGGCACTGGGTGTAGGGAACCTTTTTTTTCTCCTCCCTCTGACCTTACGTGGTCTTATTCATCTTGTTTTTCCTAACACACAGGCTGATGCGTGCTTATGTATATGAATGTATGTATTTGTATGTATTCTCCTGTGTGATCTTACTGGCCTGATCGACGCGCGCCGGGTATACTGGCAGCCTGGAGAGTGAAGGTCAAGCTGTTCTCCATGTCTCCTTGAATTTCCCTTCTGGGATAAATAAAGTATTTTTCATTTCAACTTTTTTTATTTTTTATTTAGATTTTGGCTCATATATTTCCACGTGCAGTTAAAGTAACATTATGGTTCATATTTACCACTGGTAGGTCCACAGACAGACACCCACACACACAAACACGCGCACACACAAACACGCACACACACAAACACACACAGTTTACCTTTGTGCAGGGAGTCGAGATAGAGAGGCAAGAGAAGGCAGAGAGGAGGGGGCGGGATGTTACGCTGTAAGTTTGTTCTCTGCTTTCCTACACTGGCTGACTGAGACTGCTTGCATGTGTTGTCAGACATGAGAACCGCATGTGCACATTTACCACAGAACTCACATATCTGCTGCTTTTTGCGTAGTTTAGAGGAGCGAGTCGTACCAGCGTATGTGGATGTCAAATTGCAGAGTTCTATGAAAAATGCGTACATGTTGGCAGGCTTGAAAAACTCCCCAGCTAAGAACAGCAGTGTCATGTTTGTCATTGTTTTATTATGGGCTCCATTTATCGGTGAAAACTTTGTTATCTGACTTATCTGAATGACGTCATTTTTTCTAATATCGGCCCGATAACTATCAGGGTCGATCCCTATAAATAACATACCGGAGTTAAGCATATCATTTATTTACACATGCACATTTGGGGTGTTTCCAAATTTCCTCCACAAATATAAAACTATTTTAAAGGATGGAATCGTGTTTAAGAAGTAAATCTTCATTGTTTTTTATGATCAGAAAAGGCAACAACAAAAACCGCCAAGTAAAACTCATAGGTAGTTTCTTACTGCTGAGACAATAAAACACATTTATTGTATTTTGTTTTATTTATAAAGTTGACACTTTGTATAACATATTTTTCAATAATTAATTCAAATTAGAAAAAGGTTTCACCAAATGTTTCATTATTAATGAGACTATGTTAATATGGTCCTTCATTAAAGATAAAATAATATACTTTCAGGGTTTTTTACATCTTCAAAAATGACATAGAAAGTAAAACCAGACATAAGCTGTAAAAAAATGGACTGAATTTATGTACATATTTTTTAAAGTGTTATTTTTATTACAGAGAAGGCTAAACAGAAGCTCAAGGAGTTATTTGAAAGGGGTTCAAGAAAACCCTCTGTGTCGTCAGCATCACAAGACCAACCCTTTATCTCAAAGCCACAACCAGCAGTTTTACAAGTAATAAGTTGCAATCAAGACACCATCAAGATCGTCAAATCTGATTTAGAGACAATGTTGCAGAAAGACTTGTTTGAGCGAACCATTGATGTACATGATTTCTTAAAGCTGGATGTAATGGAGTTGAATGCCGTGCTGGCAAAAATCCAAGTCACTCAAATTAGTCTGGAGCTCCGAAAATGTCAGAGCTCCAAGAGAATGACCACTGGAAACGCAATTATATCTGGAGTGAGAGATCGGTCAGAGTCAGGCAATGGAGTCTATGTGTTAAGAGGCTTAAAAGAAGATGTTTTAAGTGTCATTGAACTGATTAACAAAGCAGTTCAAAAAGCCCTTGAAGAAGACATTAAAGTTAAGGAGGAGGCATTGTTGGCTCTTACTGTCCAGTGGGCGGTTAAAGATGAAAATGGAGATTGGCAGGAGTTGTGTCTGCGTGACAATTACACTCTGGAGCAAGCTCATTTGGAAAACAAAGTTTCAGAGGATATAACGACTTCAGCAGGCAGAGTGGTGAAAGCAAACCTAAAGGCAGAAGAAGCCACAGACTGGCAGACAGGCAGAACATACAAGCTGAAAAGGACTGAGTCTAAAACAGGTAGGTGACATCTTGTAGTTTCCTCTTTATTTTTTGAACAGTACTGAGCTAACTGTTTCATATACACTCACCGGCCACTTTATTAGGTACACCATGCTAGTAACGGGTTGGACCCCCTTTTGCCTTCAGAACTGCCTCAATTCTTCGTGGCATAGATTCAACAAGGTGCTGGAAGCATTCCTCAGAGAGTTTGGTCCATATTGACATGATGGCATCACACAGTTGGCGCAGATTTCTCCGCTGCACATCCATGATGCGAATCTCCCGTTCCACCACATCCCAAAGATGCTCTATTGGATTGAGATCTGGTGACTGTGGAGGCCATTTGAGTACAGTGAACTCATTGTCATGTTCAAGAAACCAGTTCGAGATGATTCCAGCTTTATGACATGGCGCATTATCCTGCTGAAAGTAGCCATCAGAAGTTGGGTACATTGTGGTCATAAAGGGATGGACATGGTCAGCAACAATACTCAGGTAGGCTGTGGCGTTATAACGATGCTCAATTGGTACCAAGGGGCCCAAAGAGTGCCAAGAAAATATTCCCCACACCATTACACCACCACCACCAGCCTGAACCGTTGATACAAGGCAGGATGGATCCATGCTTTCATGTTGTTGACGCCAAATTCTGACCCTACCATCCGAATGTCGCAGCAGAAATCGAGACTCATCAGACCAGGCAACGTTTTTCCAATCTTCTATTGTCCAATTTCGATGAGCTTGTGCAAATTGTAGCCTCAGTTTCCTGTTCTTAGCTGAAAGGAGTGGCACCCGGTGTGGTCTTCTGCTGCTGTAGCCCATCTGCCTCAAAGTTCGACGTACTGTGCATTCAGAGATGCTCTTCTGCCTACCTTGGTTGTAACGAGTGGTTATTTGAGTCACTGTTGCCTTTCTATCAGCTCGAACCAGTCTGGCCATTCTCCTCTAACCTCTGGCATCAACAAGGCATTTCCGCCCATTGGATATTTTTTCTTTTTCGGACCATTCTCTGTAAACCCTAGAGATGGTTGTGCGTGAAAATCCCAGTAGATCAGCAGTTTCTGAAATACTCAGACCAGCCATTTTGGCACCAACAACCATGCCACGTTCAAAGTTACTCAAATCACCTTTCTTCCCCATACTGATGCTCGGTTTGAACTGCAGGAGATTGTCTTGACCATGTGTATATGCCTAAATGCACTGAGTTGCCGCCATGTGATTGGCTGATTAGAAATTAAGTGTTAACGAGCAGTTGGACAGGTGTACCTAATAAAGTGGACGGTGAGTGTATATCTCATGTCAAATTTCTGACATCAATTTGCCTGACGTCTGCTTTAGACTGGGAACTGCCATCACACTGGGAACCCATGCATGGAAAGGACTTTAAAAAGGTGGAGTTACAGCGTGACTCAAAGGAGTACCAGGAAGTAGCCAGTGGTTTCCTCAGAACAGCTAAATACCACATTCACAAAGTATGTATGCTTTGAGAAAATAATCTACATGTGTATCCGTGTTAAATATTTCAAACTATAAGGAAAGTAACAAAACTTTTTTGTGGATACAGATTGAGCGTGTGCAGAATGTCTACCTCTGGAATGCTTTTAACGTGTGTCAGCAGCGAATCCTGGCCAAAAATGGTTTACCAGAACTTGGTGAAAGATTTCTGTATCATGGCACCTCAGCAGATTCATGTGAATGCATTGAAAAAGACAGATTTGATAGAAGTTACGCTGGAACACATGGTAAGTTCTGGTTATTTTAAAAAGTTTCTGTTCCTTTAACAGTTTTAAAAACCAAACATTCCTACAAGCATATCACCCACTGCCTTTCATGCTGTTTTCATCAGAAATAATCTTTGTTGGAGTCAAAGGATTTTGATCAAATCTTGAAAACACTATACCTGATTTCACACAGATCCCAATGTCTTGCATGGTTTTTACATACTCAAAATATTTATATATTAAGTTAATGTTAAGTTAATATATATACAAGTTATACAGTGGGGCAAAAAAGTATTTAGTCAGCCACCAATTGTGTAAGTTCTCCCACTTAAAAAGATCAGAGAGGCCTGTAATTTTCATCATAGGTATACCTCAACTATGAGAGACAAAATGAGGAAAAAAAATCCAGAAAATCACATTGTCTGATTTTTAAAGAATTTATTTGCAAATTATGGTGGAAAATAAGTATTTGGTCACCTACAAACAAGTAAGATTTCTGGCTTTCACAGACCTGTAACTTCTTTAAGAGGCTCCTCGGTCCTCCACTCGTTACCTGTATTAATGGCACCTGTGTGAACTCGTTATCAGTATAAAAGACACCTGTCCACAACCTCAAACAGTCACGCTCCAAACTCCACAATGGCCAAGACCAAAGAGCTGTCAAAGGACACCAGAAACAAAATTGTAGACCTTCACCAGGCTGGGAAGACTGAATCTGCAATAGGTAAGCAGCTTGGTGTGAAGAAATCAACTGTGGGAGCAATTATTAGAAAATGGAAGACATACAAGACCACTGATAATCTCCCTCGATCTGGGGCTCCACGCAAGATCTCACCCCGTGGGGTCAAAATGATCACAAGAACGGTGAGCAAAAATCCCAGAACCACACGGAGGGACCTAGTGAATGACCTGCAGAGAGCTGGGACCAAAGTAACAAAGGCTACCATCAGTAACACACTACGCCGCCAGGGACTCAAATCCTGCAGTGCCAGACGTGTCCCCCTGCTGAAGCCAGGACACGTCCAGGCCCGTCTGCGGTTTGCTAGAGAGCATTTGGATGATCCAGAAGAGGATTGGGAGAACATCATATGGTCAGATGAAACCAAAATAGAACTTTTTGGTAGAAACTCAACTTGTCGTGTTTGGAGGGGAAAGAATGCTGAGTTGGATCCAAAGAACACCATACCTACTGTAAAGCATGGGGGTGGAAACATCATGCTTTGGGGCTGTTTTTCTGCAAGGGGACCAGGACGACTGATCCGTGTAAAGGAAAGAATGAATGGGGCCATGTATCGTAAGATTTTGAGTGAAAACCTCCTTCCATCAGCAAGGGCATTGAAAATGAGACGTGGCTGGGTCTTTCAGCATGACAATGATCCCAAACACACCGCCCGGGCAACGAAGGAGTGGCTTCGTAAGAAGCATTTCAAGGTCCTGGAGTGGCCTACCCAGTCTCCAGATCTCAACCCCATAGAAAATCTCTGGAGGGAGTTGAAAGTCCGTGTTGCCCAGCGTCAGCCCCAAAACATCACTGCTCTAGAGGAGATCTGCATGGAGGAATGGGCCAAAATACCAGCAACAGTGTGTGAAAACCTTGTGAAGACTTACAGAAAACGTTTGACCTCTGTCATTGCCAACAAAGGCTATATAACAAAGTATTGAGATTAACTTTTGTTATTGAACAAATACTTATTTTCCACCATAATTTGCAAATAAATTCTTTAAAAATCAGACAATGTGATTTTCTGGATTTTTTTTCCTCATTTTGTCTCTCATAGTTGAGGTATACCTATGATGAAAATTACAGGCCTCTCTGATCTTTTTAAGTGGGAGAACTTACACAATTGGTGGCTGACTAAATACTTTTTTGCCCCTCTGTATATTTATTGTTAATTAATTTCACATTCCGGCAGAATATTTAGAAAATGAACTGAGTTGCAGTCATTTTGTGTTTCAAAAGCCTGCTGCATACTGAAGCCATCAGCTGAGCTAACAGTCATTCGAGGCCGTTTGCAGATAGCTCTATGAGTATGCTGAGATTTCTACCTCACAAGGCGTGGAGGTGAAACTCAAACATGTTTGATATTTCTGACCTCAAGAGGTGGAATTCTCAGCGTGTGTGCTGAACACTCAGCTGACAGCTGATCTGACATATTGAAGTGACCAATCAAAATGCGTTCTCCGCTCACGTGATTTTGCTCACATGATTTCAAGATAGCGGTTTATTCAACGAAAACATTGGTTTTTCTTCAGAAAATGGATGAAACCGAGACAGATACTATTACACTTGTTTTGTTGCTGAGGCGATGCCGTTTGAGGGCTAGAGAAACGCAAGGTCATAGCTGCAAAGAAGGGACGTGCAAGGAGTTTATGCCAATATACTCCAAGAGATGTGCCTTAAAGACCCAGAATCCTTCAGAGACTTCCACTGCCTTGATCCTGAGTCCTTCAAGAGGATATTAGAAATAGTGGGCTCATCGATCTGCAGGGTTGATACAATGACGCAAACCGTTCTTTGCAGCCATGACCTTACCCATGTTTTTCTAGCACTCAAATGGTGGCAACGGCAACGCCCCTGCAACCAATAAAGTAGTAGTATTTCTTCCATCTACTCCACATTCATATCTGCCTCGGTTTCATCCATTCCCTGAAGACAAACCAACATTTTCTCTGGACAAAATGCTATCTTGCTTGTAAACAAGCCGCTATCTTGAAATCATGTGAACAAAATCACGAGTGGAATCACGTGAGCAGAGAACGCGCTTTGATTGGTCACTTGAATATGTTAGCTCATCTGACGGCTCACCGTGTGTGCCAGGCTTTAGCTGTGATTGCCATCTTGAAGTGGATTAATTTAAAATATTGTTGAGTTGGTCATGTACATTCAGTTATTGTTTTTATGGAGTTTGATTAGCATATTCCCAGTGGGTTAAGACATTTTATGCTTATAGACCTGCAGTGTTGATTCCAATATTTTAAGTAAACATCTCGCACAGTGTGTCATTTTTTGAGTATGTGTGTTGGGAAAAATAAGAATCTCCTCGACAAGATGGCAATCAGTTTCAAAATATAGAACTCATTTGTGAAATTATTTTTTTTCTGTATTCTCTTACAGCTGCTGTATATGGAAAGGGAGTGTACTTTGCAGTTGACGCAAATTACTCTGCTTCTAGGTACTCTCCACCGGACAAAACAGGCCTGAAACGATTGTATGTTGCTCGTGTTATTACAGGCCGTTACACAGTTGGTAACTCCTCCATGAAAGCCCCCCCTCCTCGAGGTTCTGACCCCACTGACTGCTTTGATAGTTTGGTGAACAACGAAACCTCCATATTTGTTATCTTCCACGATGACCAAGCCTACCCAGAATACCTGGTCACCTTCAACTGATTGTAAGGAGGGAAAATATTTCCTGTGGGCTTGAGGTCCTGTTAGTTAATCTGTTTGCATAGAAATGCAAAAGTCTGTTTTATTGAAACATGAAATCTTGGAATGTGTAAGATTTATGAAGCTCAGTGATGAATGTTGTGCAGTTATTTGTTTCTTGCTATCATGAATAAAATTGTCTATTTTACTTCAGCTAGTTATAACTGTATTTAGGCACAGACTTTCAGATTTGGATTTTTTTGTCTGTTAATCACTAAAATAAATGTTAACACATGGTTACAGATCAGTTATCAAGTAAAATATGATAAAACTTTTCTCCATTAATATTTATCCAATACAGTAAATCAAGTTATACTAGATTAAGTGATTGAGTCGAAATTTAACTTGAGCAGTTTTTTTTGTTTTTTGCTATCTTTTTTCTATAACTAGCGCAAACTGCAGATCTGAATTTTTACAACAAACATTTAAATAATTAATGAAAACATCTGAATACATTTTTTAATAGAAGTTCAGCATAAGGAGGGTAGCTTGTGTAAAAAAATTGTAAAAAATTAAAAATAAATTCTGCATATTTGCAACAGTGCCATTTTTCAACATTAAGGGTTAAAGGTCCTATGTCATGCAAAATCACCTTTTTGGAGCTTTTAACCATGTTGTGATGTAATCCTCCTGAATCCTGCACTCTGAGCAGCTGCTCCACTCTCTCCTGGAAAACGACTTGTAACATAGTCACATAATAATGTTAAACCAGGAAGTGCCCAATGTGTCCACATTTCCCCAAATTAAACACACACACCCTTTTTCACAGGTGCGAGCTGCAAGGGTCCGAAGCAAGAATCACCAGTGTTTTGTGCCAAAAACAGCCAAATGTGCATTTGGCTTTGAGAGGTGCCAGTGTGTGTCTGTCTGTGTTTGGGAAGGGGGAATAATTGTCATTTGTTTTTACAGTTATGGAGAAGGGATGGGAATATGGGTTATGTGGGGTCTTTTTATTCTGTAAAGCACTTTGAGATGCATGTATCTTGTATGAAAAGCGCTTTATAAATAAAGTTTGATTTGATTTGCAAATGGTCCCACCACGCTGCAACACGACTATCAAACCCCCGCTGCGACACTACTTCTATCGAAATTCCCCCTCCGACGCACCTCAAACATGTTTTCCCTAATTCTCCACAATTGTCTCCTTAATTCTGAGTTCTCAAGGTTGACATGTATGCTAATTTGCTGGACTCAGATTGGCTAACAAACTAGCCTATGAGAGCAAGGCTTCCTGTTTCCTGCCTCGCTTACAAGTATATACTCAAAGCGATAGATTAGAAAATAAAGAGATACATTATCAAGACAGTAGTCAAGATTACAGGACCCCATGAAGGTTTGGGCCGACCCATTATGGCAATTTTTATACGTGTGTGTGTTGTGCGATTCAGTGTGTGTAGTTGTGTTTGTTGGGTGAGTGTGTGTGTTTGTCAGTGTGTATATGTGTGTTTGTTGTGTATGCTCCACACATCTCCATTCAGAGCATTGGCGGCTCCCTGCAGTGTCCAGGTAAACAGGGCCAGCTGTCGTCTGAAACGACTTTCATCAAACCGTACTGGGTCAGAGGTCAGCAGAGCCAGATGCTCAGCAAGCGCACTCAAAGTGTGGTTGCCACGGCCATGGATCACATGACGAAATGGGGTCTCCATTGCAGACACATACTGGGACAGGAAGTAGTACTCCACCTTAAAACAAGAAGCAGTAAAAGTCAATCAGTGTATCCCATCCATCCATCCATCCATCCCAGATGCTCAAACCACATCCTTGTTTCTGAGCAGGTGGGTAGCTGAGGTTTTCCTCTCTAAGGTTGATTGTAGCCATTTTGTTAAAAGATTATTTAAGCAACTTATATTAGACATTTCTGTCACCCCCCACAGCTCAGGTGAGGGTTGGGCCATATATTGACTGGTAAACTGAGAGCTTTGCATTTAGGCTATCCTCTCTCTTCACCCCAACTAACTGCAGTTGCTGCCCAAATCCCCCTGTCAGTCTCCCAGTTTGTTGTACTACCCCTGCTAATAAACAATGTTATAGACTTCCGGAATGAGGTCAGGGCTCAAAACAGAATCCAAATACCACTGTCCAGTGCAATGGAGGGAGTTTCTGGGGCAGACGATACTGCTGAATGGAGGAGACAACACTACTCTGCATTATTTAATGTGTTAAGAGTGAGTCCTACACAGTGGGAAATATTGCTAACAGGGATGCTGTGATTATCACTCCTTATGAAGTGAATCTAGCAATAGCACAATTGTCCAACAATAAGGCAACCGGCTGAGGCAAAATCCCTGCTGAACATCGGAAGTATGCAAACCCAAAGACTGTTATACTGCTTGCTTTGTGTTTCTCTGGGTTTATGACCCATGATCTGATACCAGATTCTTTACTATCTGTTACTTTAGGGTTAGGGTTAGTCTAAAGTCCTGAGAAGATATTGCTTGATCGTCTGTATCACTGTACAGCAACAAAACATATTCAGTTTGGTTTCGAACCTAAGTTAGGAACAGAACTGTGTATCTGTGGCTTGAAAGAGGCACCTCTGTGATTATCAGGTTTATTGATGCATCTAAGGCATTTGACAGGGTCAATGACTAAGCTTTTCAAAAATTAAGGCGAAGAGGTCTCCCAGATTGCATGTGTTAGCATTGTGCTTAGGGGCGGATGTTCAGGTAGGACTATAGCAGCAAGTACCCAAGCAAAGCAAAACAAACATGGCCGCGCCTGTGGACGTATGCATAGAAGCAGCTATTGAATCTGTTTTAGGAGAACTAGAGACTACTTCTTCATTGAAAAATGAGCAAAGGGAAGCGACTTTTGCATTTCTTGATGGTAACAATGTGTGTGCTTTTCTTGCTGGTGCATCTTCCAATCAGCTTAAACTATCAAACCAGATGGCCCTCCCTTTTTCAGACACTTTCAGATGGAGCAGTTCCAGATCATTGTGTAGCACCAACTGGACAGTGGGGCTACACATAGATCTGGAAAAGCCAGGTTAGATTTTTCCCTCCCAAGTTTTTGTTCACCTTATCCTCTAGTCCTGTCTGGTTTAATCTCCTGTGTTCAATTTCCCAGTCTGGTTTCTTATGAGTTATATTTGTGTACCTGTGTTTATATTGTCACAGTTGTTCATTCCGTTTCATTTTAATGTATTTCTCAGGTTCTCCCCTCTGTGCCTCAGTTTTGTAGTTAGTTCATTTTGCCCAGCTGTCTCTTGTCTCCTCGTCAGCCTCCTTCTGTATTTATTCTGTGTCTGAACCCTTGTCAAATCCACCTGTATTCCTGTGTCCTGTAGTATCCTGAGTCCTGTTCCTGAATCCGGTGTTCCTAGAGCTCCTCGAGTCCCCTGAGCTTTCCCAGGGTTTCTTGTAAACAGTTTTTCTGCCACAATGGCCTTTGTTTTATGGGCTCAACACATGAGAGGCGACACTGCCTCTCCTCCATTCCTTTTTAATGAAACTTGTGTGACAAAGCGATGATCACAAGTCTCCCTCCTGCTAAGAGAGAGGTGAAAATTGTGCATGGGAAATTTTGTGCTTGAGCATATATTGTGCACATGCAGGCCTGTGACCTGATCCCAGAAAGTTGAGAAAATTAAAACCTTTCGTCGCTGTCGCTTAGACGAGGACCAGGGGAGGGTTCATTGACTGACTATTGAGCTGACAGGATCCTACTCGGTCATCTCCAGGAAAACGGAGGAAAAATTTGATTGAATTGAACCACTTTGTCTTTTTCATCTCTTGTAGAACAAAGTCAGAAGTAAGATTTCACTTAACTCTTGCAAAATCTTTTGACTCTTCATATCTAGCTTTTTTTTTTTTACTGCCGAACTGCTTTGATACCAGAAAATTCCCTCCAATCTGACAACCAATCGAACACTTGCTATTCACCCTGGAACAGAGTGCATCACTGGCTTGTGATGGTGGTTGCCGCTGCATGTCGCTGGTTGCTGCTGCATGCCGCCTCCCGTGTGTCAGGTTTTCGAAGCGGCTGCGATGAGTTTCAATGATCATTGTCATTTGCTGCCTCCTGTGTGTCGAGCTCATTACATTTATTAAAGTATTTAATTTAACTCCCTGAGTTCCTGCATCCTGCATGCATTTGGGTCATCCACAAAAACACCCCTTTATGACACAAAGAGCCCTTTTTACCACAGAAATTGATTTTCATTTTAGGTTGACAGCATTTCATCCTCAATGTAAACACTGACTGCATTTACATGCAGCCAATAACCTTTTTAAAACCCGAATATTCACAATAACCCGTTTCCGCATGCCATGTAAACACCAGCAAAACCCAGAATATGCTCATAACCGTTTTAAAAACACGGATTTTACCCCTGGGGCACCACTTTTCTAACCCGAATATTTAATTGTGTAAACGCATATTGGCATAACCCCATCAAAACGTGTGTTCTGCGCATGCTCTATTCGCAAGGAATCTTCATCTTTTACTGTTGTTGGATACAGGAAGAAGAATCGGAAATGAAGTATATTGCGTCTTGAAGTAGTCCGTACATCATCACTCTACCCCAACATCCACGTTTAAATCTGGTTTCATGTATACAGGGGTAACTCTCTCTACTTATGCATGTAAACGGGTTATTCTGAACATTTCAGAAACCCAAATACTGACCTTAACCCGATCATAACCCGAATATTAGCTGCATCTACACGTAGTCACTGTAAGTCATCTCTGAGGATGAGGAGTCCATCTACTGGTGGAAGATTAATTGTCTGTTCTCCTGGTGTGAGCTCAACAATCTGGAGCTAAGACAGACAATCTTTGATGCTAAGACAGTGAAGATGATGGTGGACTTCAACATAAACTTTATGGATCAGAGGAAAGAGCAGCTGCCTTCCTTCTTCTGGAGGTCCAGACCCAGCTTTCCTCTTTCACATGTCAAAGTGTCTTTGGGCAAGACATTGAACCCTGTATAGCCCGCGTTTTATATACTATGTGAGTGTAGGTAAATGGCTTCTATTTGTATAGTGCCTTTTGAACCCAAGGCGATTCACACTAGTTTGTTATTCACCCATTCACATGTTTGGTGGTGATAAACTACACACATATTGTATCCCCAGCTGTCCTAGGACACACATTAAAAGAGGTGAGACTGCCAGACATAGGTGCCAATTTACCCTCCGACCACCACCAAACAGGCAGGCTTGGTGAAGTGTCTTGGCCAGGCAATCTTTTTCCGGGGGGAAAAAGACCTACCTCCTGAGCTACTGCCGCCTCATGCATATGTGTGAAGGGAACTTGTAGGTGTAAAAGCACTTTGAGTGGTCAGTAAGACTATAAAAGTTCTATACAAAGACAGGCCGTTTATCATTTGTACCTTCATGATGCGGGTGTTGTAGAGGCGTGCTGTGGTGGGGTCATGCAGGTCACTGTAGTCAATGGCTCTCTGCAGCATCTCTGCAGCTCGACTGTAATCTCCTCGAGCACTGAACAGCCACTGTGGAGACACACCTCTGGACTGAACACACATGGAGAACAAAAGGGCCACTGATTTATTATAACATCACATAACCTAAACACCTGTGGCTGAAACATGTATCTGAACTACCTGCAACTCAGCCGAGTGTTTGTTGAGCTGAGCGCTGAACAACAGCACCGTCTGTGCATAAGAAGTGATGCGTAGAGGTAGGATGTGATCATGGACCAATCGCAGCACCATTTCTCCAACCAACTCCCCCACACTACGTCCAGTGACCCCCAGACGACCCCCCAAGACTTCCTGTAGGCGAGTGACGCTGTCCAATGGCGTGTTAATGAAAGGGTATGCTCTCTCCTGAACCACAATACAAATAACGCATGTTACATTTTATATACATACTGTATATTAAGGTGTAACTTGATACTGCATTATTAGTTACATCTGCATGTATTTTCAATAACCTAATAATACTCATGCCCACTACATGACAATATTCAGCATGAGTGTTTTGTTAGTTAGATGAAGTAAATCAGACCTCAGTGAACCTGAGCTCCATGGCTGGGACTCCTGCAAAAGCTGTGAAACTGTAGGCTCCACTGTTCAGATACAGAGGTTTCATTCTGTGGAGAAAGACCAAGCGGGATCTCATCAGTCATAAATGTCACATCCATGTTCCATATGTAGGTCATTATCACACGTGTGTTTGTGTTCTCACATTCTCCAGCTGCCTCCATCTCCCTCAGCCTGACCATAGATGGTCTGACCTACATGCTTGGGATGCTCCACCTGCAAAACAAAGACAGAACCTTTTATAAACCAGTGAGACATACAGTATGTATTCATGTAGACTTACTGTTTACTGGCTGAGAAAAATAAAAGTTCCTCAGTATGACAAATAAAAAAAAAAGATTTAGGAGTGAATCAAGTAGAGAAATTATACTTCAATAGTGAGATTTAGCAGGGCAGGTAAAAAATTAAGTATAAAGTTCTCAGTACTGATCCTTGTGGAACTCCCATCTTTATAGTTTAGTTTTTGCAGTTTGTCTTGTGAAGGCATTGGAAAAACCAGGCTATGAAAACTCAAAGTCAGTAAAACATCCACCTGTTTGATGGCAGAGTCCAGCAGGTCAACCAATACTGGACTGGTGTAGGCTGAAAGAAGGTTGTCGCCTGTTGATAAACACAAATTTCCTTTTTTAGTAAAAATGTGGTTGGCTGTAGGAATAAAAATATATATTAAAATAGATATTATTGATTCAGAGGTCAATGTTACCCATGATAGCCTGGTCCAGACTAAAGTAGGCTACAGCCTTCAGATGAAGCATGGACAGGTAACCCTGATAATAACAAGTCAAAGTCAGTTTTTGGTTGTTTCTTTTTATTAACAATCAGTTTTGTAAATTTAAAGAACCTCAAGCCATTCAGTTGCTCCGACATTTCCAAAATCTCCTGCATCCCAGCTGACAAACAACAAACTGCGCCTAGGACTGAAACCTGCAAAAATCCAAAATTGCTTAGAAATTGGGGACCAGATGTTGAATCCACTAGTCACATAGGACAAACATCTGTGTCCAAGGGAATCTTACCACTCTTCACCATGGCTGAGAAGGTTCGAGCCAGCTCCAATAGGATCGCTGTTCCAACTCCAGACTTCACAGCTCCTGGACCCAGTGAGTCCCTCTGAGCTCCCAGTATTATGTACTGGTCTGAAAAGCAGATTGTTGGTTTAAAACTGCTGCAAAGACATTTACCTGTCTGTGTTATGATGTAAAAGCATACCTGGCTCAACGCGACCCACCAGGGAGGAAAAGATGTTGTTGAGCAGGATGGGCATCATCACGTTGTGGACTGATATCTGGACTCTCCTTCCAGAGGTGAGGTCTGGACCCAGCAGGCAGCGAACATATGGCAGCCGACCCCGCCAAGATGGAGGACAGGCTGGACCAGACAGCTGGCTGAGACATAAAAGAGTGCCATAAGGTGACAGTCACAACCAAGCAGGTAAACAGAGTGTGGGGCTTACCTCAGCAGCTTGGCAGCAACAGTTGCAGTAATTGGCAGGGCTGGGATCAGTGGCAGGCCGGATGATGGGATGGGCGGGAACTTGGAGTGATTGAAGGAGGGAAAACCAGGTGTAAATGGGTCACCTGATCCCAGGTGAACCTGTAGGGGAAGATTGGTCTGAAGCTCAGGTGGGGTTCACATTTGTTTATGTCTGTTAGCTTGTGTGTATTACATGTTCTGACACAGCAGTGTGCGAGTTCAGTCCCAGGCGACGAGGGTCTTGAGGCAGGTCAGCAGGGTCGGGGTAGATCAAAACTCCACCTGCCCCATTCATTTCAGCCAACCAGACCTTTTCAGCAAAACTAACTCCACCCCCAACACGCATCACTACCACAGAGCCAGCGGCAGACACACCCACACTCTTTAGCCAGTTAAAATCCTCTGGGCGGCCATAGTTAGCATAGACCACACCCCCCTGCAGACAAAGATGTAAAGGTTATTGGAAGTTTTGTAACTATAATGACAAACACTTCCAGTCACTCTTCCTCACCGTGTAGTTTCCCATGGCACTGTATGGACAGTAATCCAATGGGTTGAGCTGAATCTGTTCAGAAATCACACCAGTAGAGTCCACAAGGCACAGAGTGCTCCTCTGAGCCCTGTGACAAAGAAACAGTCAGTTATTTTCTGTACCTGCTTATTTCTGTTCAGGCTCAAAGGGAGCTGGTGTCTATCTTCAGCAGTCATTGGGCGAGAGGCAGGGACAGGTCGCCAGTCCATCACACAGAAACAGAAAACCTTTCACTCACACGCTCATTTAGGGTCAATTTTTAGTCACCAATTAACCTACATAAATATTTTGGGTCTGGGGGAGGACCCCAGAATCCCCAGAGAAAACCCACACATGCACCTTGCACCTAGAAGTCTGATAGGCCCTCATAACATAGACACATGCTCTATAAAAGCAACTGTTACTCAGAGCTTCCTTCCAAACATTCCTGAGACTGATATCACATCCGTCCGTCCGTCCGTGCATCAATTTGTCTGTCCCTCAGATTCCCAAGGAAACAGGCTTGACTTACAGTTTGCAGGGAGCAAGCA
Source organism: Pachypanchax playfairii (assembly GCA_006937955.1). Taxonomy (NCBI): domain Eukaryota; kingdom Metazoa; phylum Chordata; class Actinopteri; order Cyprinodontiformes; family Aplocheilidae; genus Pachypanchax; species Pachypanchax playfairii. The sequence continues at coordinate 86,641 of SSNP01000095.1, read as the reverse complement.
GGCTGTGGTCAAGAAACAGAGCTATGTCAGAGATCCAGGTAATCCAAAACACATGCAAAGGGGCAGGCAAATGTCAGGCAGGACTCAAAGGTCAAAGACAGACAATGGTCAGTACACAATATGAGAAAGACTATGACATGAACTATAACCATGACTGTGAAGGCTGGAAGGTTGAAACAATAGTTAAACAACTATCTTGCCCTGACACTCAGCACCACTACTCCTTAAAGGAGCAAAAAGCGAAAATTCATCATTTCCAGTTTGAAAGAATTCAAAATATGCAATGTGAAGGTCTAGATGTGTAATTCCATCTGGAACATAGCATGAGGTCACGCACCATCTCTCTGTGTTGATATCGAGCCTCTTTTTTACAAAGTGCCAAGATTTGACCAGGAGACAGGTGCAGACAATAACACTGATTACAGAGTGCTAAAAGCAGGAAATGAAATGACCATATAAGGACTGAGACTGTTAAAACCAAACACAGTGAATGACAAACTAGAAATGAAAGACTCTGATAACTAAACACAATAACAAACTGACTCAAAACCCCAAACCCTGAAACAGAGAAGGATCATGACATGACCTCTTCCAAAGTGATGGACTCGAATACCCCACAAGTCCTCAGGCTCTGTCTTCACAGTGTAGAACATGGTGACTGGGTTTAGGAGGTCCTCAAAGTGCTCCTTCCACGATGTGATGATATCCCCAGTCTGAGTCAGCAGTTCCCCACCCAAACTGATATCTCATTCATGCATAAACCATATTAAACATGTTTTTTTTATTCACTCTGACTCTTGATGATTAATTTTTCCACAACAGTATTTTCTCAACGGGACAGACAGACAGACAGACAGACAGACAGACAGACAGACAGACAGACAGACAGACAGACATATAGACAGACGGTCGTGTTCAGAAGTCATGTAATTTTAAATCAGACCTTAAGTAGCTGTGCGTCTGATTCCTACCTGTCAGGGAACTGCAGTGTGGCGTACAGAGACTCAGACCAGGTGTGGTCCATCGGCAGCTTCCTGAACCGACCCAGAATCTCAGAGGCCAAAGATGTTCCCTCTGAGGACCCCGGAGGATGAGGCGCTCTGCTGACCCGACTGACAAAAGACACACTTGGGAGATTAACTCCAATAATCTGTCCATTTTCTATTCTCACTTCTCCAGCAGTCATTGGGTGAGAGGTGGAGTTACATGCTGGGCAAGTTAACAATCCATCATAGGACCACATAAAGAAGAATAACCATCCACACACAAACTCACACCTAAGTCGGTTTGGAATCTCCAATAATAAGAAAAACTTTTTTGATCTGTGGGAGTAAACTGAAGCTCCCAAAGAAAATCCACACATGAACAGGGAGAGCACTGTATCAAACAGCTTGTGTTGGTTAAATCAAATTTATCTGGTTTCTATTTCTGACTGGACTGTGGATGTCAACCCTGCAGGACTGAAACTGAGTGTACGCAGTTCTTAAAACAATCACATCGTGTTGTGTCACCAAACTTTAACGGTCACTTTCACAGCCTCCAGATGAGACATTATGTTTGATTAACAAATGTTCTGAAAAACATAAATGAATAAAATGAGCTGTAAACACTCTTGCAGCCCAGAGTGCAGCACCAGAAAACTGCTGGGCTCCATCTCAGGTATTATGCAGTACAAAATAAATGTTTTACTGAATAGTAAATATTTGTACTCATAACATAAAGTAAGTAAAATCAATTATTTTATTACCCTTTTAACTTGTATCTGTACTTAAGCACATAAGGTTATCTTGCAAGGATTCCTATTAATCAAAACATCATTAATAAAATTTATTCTGCATTTTTATATTGAAAATGTAATTAAATCACATATATGTGCTTCTTCTTATATACAGTAAGTCAATTAGAAACAAAGTGTTGTGTTTTACAAAACAATCACATGATTGTCTTACATGTTTTAATGTTAAAAATGTATAAATGTGCCATAAAATTACACTTTACTCCAATAAAATGATTTAGTTATTTGCTGGTACCTGACAGTGTTGTGGATATCTTCATCCTGCAACAGCTTCCTCATCATCTCCCTCAGCTCACCAAGGTAAAGCCCCGCCCCTGCTTCTGCATGTGCATTAGCCCCATCTCCATGCTGTTTGTCCTCCTCTTCTAGCTCCCCCACCTGAGAGCAGTGGTACCGCCCACTGAACACAGTGAAGGCCAATAGGAAAGCTGAAAGAGATAAATATAATTATCACATGATCAATTTAATGAGCTGATTGATAATAAAAGTGTGTTTTTACCTGCAATGAACATGATGATTCCAAACACACACAGAAACATGCAGGCTCTCTTTTTGCCATGGCAATATCGTAGCATCAATGCTCTGATGTCCCAAACAGGTTCTGCCTCTTCCTCATTCTCCAGTGTCACAAACTTAAGCTCCACTTGAGCTCCATCCAATTCCTCCTCTTCATCAGACATGTGGTGGATTGACACTGAGGACGACTGCACCTAGAGTCAGAGAGAGTGAATCCATGGTACCAGGCCAGAGGGGGTGGAGCTTGCCTGGTTAGACTCACCTGAGTGAGTTGAGTTGTCAATGAATCCATGCTGTTCTGCAGAGAAAACAAGATGCTCATCGTGTAATAAAAACCATTTGGTCAAAAATGTTTAATTTTATCAACAACAATCTCCTCCTATTACCTTCTATTAGCCCCTCCCACTGGTCAAATAACAGGAAGAGAGGAATATGTTCCTAAAGAGAGCAACAAAAAATCATGTAAAACAACAACAGAGAAAAGAGCAGTTGTCCCACTCTGATGGTTCCAAACGTAACTTTAAAGCAGTACTAAATAACCTTTCCGCAGCCGTGTCTCAGACGGCCATCGCTCGAACCGGTGTTCAACAGTCTTGACTTCAATAAACAGATTTATACTTTATTTTTTGTTTCTATATTTTTCCATAAATACATTTTACATGTCAAATAAACTCTCCCAGGACAGGAACACTAAATATGATGTTATTTATACTTTCTTTGCATTGTCAGAGCAACAGGCAACTGTTTGGACACACCCAAACGAGAGGGACCCAACAATGTCCGACAAGGACCCAGAGGGCTTTTATATAGAAAATATCAGGGAAGAATCATAAAAATATGCCTAAATAATTAAAGGAGAACGCCCGTTTTTTGCAATTGGGACCTTATTTATTCTGTGAGATGTGTTTTACTCGTCATCAGTGGTACTTTTTTGCGATTCGGATTCGTCTCGGAGATTTTTGATTCACACGGCAAACACCTAAACGCCAAGAAACGAGAGTTGGTTGGGCCTGCGTTCGCCGACCCTAAATCGGTTTAAAATCAGTTCAAATCCGTTATTTTTTTAATCTGGCCATTTAGATACTCTATTGTTTATTCCGTTCCAGTGCCATCTTGAATCCTGCGCTCATAGAAATTATATTTTTTACAGTGACGGGAGAGTGATGTCATCTCTCCGTGCTCACTCACGTATTACCTGTAAGGAAGTTGTTTGAAACTGCTACTCCTTAGCTATTCGTAGCAACACACAAATCAGAACTCTTGTTTTCAGTGTAGAAAAAATGGGTCGATTTTGCTCATATCCTGGGTGCAACAGCAAAATGAGGAATGAGATTAAAAAAATAACGGATTTGAACTGATTTTAAACCGATTTAGGGTCGGCGAACGCAGGCCCAACTGACTCTCGTTTATTGGCGTTTAGGTGTTTGCAGTGTGAATCAAAAATCTCCGAGACGAATCCGAATCGCAAAAAAGTACCACTGATGACGAGTAAAACACATCTCACAGAATAAATAAGGCCCCAATTGCAAAAAACGGGCGTTCTCCTTTAACAGGACACACTTGCCATAAACAAGAATACTATATAAACTTCGAAGGACATCTCATTATGCAATAAGTTGTAAATTAGTACTATGGCGGCATTTTTCTTCAGGACAGCATAAATCATCAGAACACTCTCACGGCCGCGACCCGGATTACTGAAGTTATTTAGTCCATTGCAAAACCATCGGAGGCGCACAGAGTGATGTCTAAGATGAACATGTTTTTTGGTGAGTATTCACTTAGACAAGTTTCAAAACTGTAGCTTAAAGTTATAAAAGTTATTTTGTACACCTTTAAATAACAAAAAAGTTAAGTTTATAAAAACGGCTTCACAGAAACAAAAATCCACCTAACAGAGAAACAAACTAGCCAACAAACAGATGTACAGCAAAGGTTCCTCCGTATTTCTGAATGTTGATGTTTAATTTCTGAGTAAAAGTAAAATCACCTGACACCAACTAAATTAATTTGATGTTTGCTGTAAAAAAAATATGGACAGTCTTTTCTTTGTGCTTGTTTTCTTCTCTGTATTAAATCTGTTTTTATATTTTATGTTTGTAAATTAATTGTAGACTCTACAGTATTATCCTGTTTTGATTGTTTCATTCCAACTTTAGAATCTTTAGGATTTCCTGATAGAAGATTTGACTTAGGCACCAGCCCCCTGCGACCCTGAAAAGGAGGAAGCAGGTTTAGAAAATGTCCCTCCTGAAAAACCCAGAGATTAAATTAACCCCTTAAACACTATCAACATATTTATATCTCAGAATAAATCATTTTGTTGTTGCTGTGAACTCACTGAAACCAAAAGCAGATGAACGACTTACCTTTTGTTTGGACAATGGCTGATCTCAGGTCAGAACCAGGACTGCTTCATGGATCCTCTGAGTGGGTCGTAATGAACTCAGAGGTTTTACCTTTGGCAAGCCCAGAGGGGTCAGAGGTCAGCTGTCTGTTTAATCTGGGTTACTTTATTAACAGATGAGTAAACAAACACAGAAAGTGCAGTCCCTCTAACGGTAGAGTCTGATCTTAGTTTCAGTTTTTACATTCAAAACATCATCAATCATCTTCTATTAAAGGCAAAGCAGATCTTACATGAGCAAGAAGTTTAATTAAGTTTTGTCTGTTCTTAAAGAAACAATCATAAACAGTCCAAGTTAACAATCATCCAGTTCAATTATGTAGAACATTACAGAATCTGTTTTTGAAAACTCATACATCCGAATATATTTCTGAAAACTAGAATTGTTTCATCAAAGTGGCATGGAAACCATCTCACCCAATGAGACCATGTTGTCCCCAAAACATATACTGAAATATGTACAATGTTTTGGGCTGATTCTGCTTTTCATTTTCAGTGTGTTTTTCAGGGTTCTTCTTGTGTCTTTGTTTTAGGGGTTTGGCTTGTTTTGTTTCTTGTTTACTTTTTCTCATGTCTTCCTCACCTGAATTTGAACTTTTACTGTTTTATTATCTTCAGTTTCCTTGTTGTTTATGTTCTGTTTATTGATTTCTGGATTTTGGTTTCTGTGACTTTGTTGTTCATCCTGCAACACCTCGACCATCCGGGAACTTATGCCAGGATCCTGTTTGTGGACTTTAGTTCGGCTTTTAATACCATTGTGCCTGAACTCCTCTCCTCCAAACTCTCCCAGCTCAGCGTGTCTCCTGCTATCTGTCAGTGGATCACCAGCTTCCTGCCAGACCAGAAGCAGCAAGTGAGGTTGGGAGAGATCACCTCTGATACACGGTCCCTCAGTATAGGTGCTCCACAAGGATGTGTCCTCTCACCTCTACTGTTCTCCCTCTACACCAATGACTGTACCTCCAATAACTCTGTGGTTAAACTCCTGAAGTTTGCAGACGACACCACTGTCATTGGCCTCATTCATGATGGCAGGAAGTCGAGCGGCTGGTACTCTGGTGCAGTCAGCACAACCTGGAGCTGAATAAGCTCAAGACTGTAGAGATGATAGTGGACTTCAGGAGACATCCGTCAACACTGCTTCCCCTCACCATATCAGACAGCCCGGTGTCTTCTGTGGAGATCTTCAAGTTCCTGGGCACCACCATCTCCCTGGACCTGAAGTGGGAGACCAACATCCCCTCCATCCTCAAAAAGGCCCAGCAGAGGATGTACTTCCTGAGGCAACTGAGGAAGTACAGTCTCCCCCTGGAGCTGCTGACCCAGTTCTACACGGCAGTCATTGAGTCTGTTCTGTGCTCCTCCATCACTGTCTGGTACGGAGCAGTAACTCAACAGGACAGGAACAGACTGCAGCGGACTGTACGATCAGCAGAGAAGATTATGGGCACCCCCTGTCCTCCATTCAGGACCTGTACAGCTCAAGATCCAGGAAACGGGCAGGGAAAATCATCTCTGACCCCTCACGCCCGGGACACAGACTTTTTGACCTGCTGGACAATAAACACGATTCTGATTCTGATGTGGTTTAGACTGAAAGCAAAAGTTTGTGTATGACAACAATTTTTTCTCTGAGTGTCCTGGTCTGGTAACTGGAGGTCTGATGAAGGCCAGAGTCTCACCAGGGTTACTGTAAAAGAAAGCAAGACAATGTTATTATTTAGAGCCTGATTCTGATGTGTAAACATTTGTGGGATCACGCTCTCATTTATGCATAAATTATATTAAACCTGGTGTTATTTACAAACCCTGACTCTCAATAATTATTTTTCCACAACAGTCGTCATTTAAAATCAATAGATTAATAATTTTTAGACAGTGTTACGTCTTGGCTGAGGCGGGGAAGCAGTGGTGAACCGCTGTCAGGGAAGAGGTGTTGATGATAGCAGCAACATGGTGATGGCTGAGATGAGCTGATGCTCATGATGGTGAGCCGAAGGGTCACAGGGCCAATGTTGAGCCGAGGACAGTCAAAGGTGAGCTGATGTCAGCAACGGTGAACACAGCCACTGTCATGGCACATCAGCCTGGATTACTAGATTCATCAGTGAATCACAGATATATGACAAACATTAAGGAGTCTGGACTTGGATTTTGGATCATGGATTGTGTTTAGGAAGAGGATTTCAGTGCAGGACTCTAATTGTTTTGTCAGACTGTGATAACTCGCCTGCCCCCCGCAAAAAAGTGACGTCACCCTAACATGTCACTTGTTCTCACTCCCCAGCACCTGTTTAAGTTACATTACTCACCTTTCTTTCCTCAGATGTTCCTTCTCCTGTGTTTAGTTATTTCACCCAGTAAAGAACAAAAAGAAGAAAAGATTGTGATCATCATCCTGGTGCCTATCTTAGTGTGTCATCCTCTGCTCATCATCAGAAATGAGAAGGTAACAATTATTTCTTCCATTCACAATCCCTGTCTCTACCTGCTGCAGAAGACAAGCCCTGAGATTCCTAAACACGGTAATGACACATTCAAAATACAAACTGGACTCTTTCAACTAGTTATTAAATCTCTTTTTATAATCCTGCTTCTGTTCTTGTGCATTTGAGTCTGAGTATTGTTAGAAAACTCACATTAAATCCTCTGGAATCCGTGAAATCAGGTGTAGGGGTCCCAAGGGTTCGATTTTAGGTCCTATTCTTTTTAACCTGTACATGCTGCCGCTAGGGGATGTCATCAGGAGACATGGTGTTAGTTTTCATAGTTATGCTGATGACACACATCTTTACATCGCCGTGTCTCCTGATGACCTGGAGCCTGTAAATGTTCTTTTAAACTATTTTTGATATAAAAAACTTAGATGGCAGAGAACTTTTTACAGCTCAACCAGGGCAAAACTGGTTTTAATTATCGGTTCTGAAAACAAGAGAGAGACCATTTTACCAAAACTTCAGAGATTTAAACCTTCTCAGTGCTTAAAAAACCCTGGCGTCCTTCTTGACTCTGAGCTGAATTTTATTCTACAAATTAAAAATATAGCAAAAACAGGATTTTATCATCTAAAAAATATTGCCAGAGTCCGCCCATTTCTCTCTCTTGCCAGCACGGAGGTGCTGATGCATTCTTTTATTTCCAGTAGAATAAACTACTGTAATGCTCTGCTCTATGGTCTTCCCAAAAAATCTATTTCTCGTTTACAACTTCTCAGCGGCTCGTGTTCTGACGAGGAGCAGAGGGCGGGAACACATTACACCAGTTTTAAAATCACTGCATTGGCTCCCTGTGTGTTTCAGGATTGATTTTAAGGTTCTTTTAGTTGTTTATAAATGTCTTAATGGTCTTGGGCCTCTTTATTTATCTGAACTGCTTTTAAATTATGAGCCCACGTGAACCCTGAGGTCCTCTGGTACTGGACTTTTAGTTGTTCCTAGAGTCAGGACTAAAACCTACAGGGAGGCCTCGTTCCAATATTATGGTCCGCGCCTGTGGAACAGCCTGCCGGAGAACTTTAGGGCTGCAGAGACTGTTTATGTTTTTAAAAAGAGGCTCAAGACATTTCTTTTTAATTTAGCTTTTAAGTGATTTCATCATCTTAATTTTTAACTTTAATTATTTAGATTTACTCATTTATTTATTTACTCACTATTTATTTACTCATCTACTCATTTATCTATTTTTATTTTACTTATTTATTAATGTATTTTTATTTCTCTCTCAATGATCCGTTTGGTTTTATCATTATAAATTAGTTTTATGAATCACTACTTGTTTTTTTACTTGTTTTTATCCTTTGTAAAGTTTTTATCATCCATTTTTAATCCAGTGTTTCCTCATGGGGGTCGTCTGCACAGGGGGTTTGGTCTGCTCAGTCTGCACGGTTGAATGTCGGTGTTGGGGGGCCGGGTTCCCTCTGTGCAGCCCTGGGGCTGTGCTTTGGGCCCTGGCCCGGTTCCTGTGGTTTCAGCCGGGAGCTGGGTGGAACATCTCGTGGTTGTGGACGAACCCCATACATACATGGTTTCCTCACAGTTTTGTCAAGCTAGTTGTTCAGTTAATTATTTATTCAGTTGTTTATCTATTAAGTTTTTAATTTAGAGATCTAGATAGCATTAATGGTGGTGGGGGATGAGGGGTAGCAGGGAGTTGGAGTCTGAATTGTTGTTTTTGTGTCTGTCTGTTTTTAATTGTTTTTATTATGTGAAGCACTTTGTGTTGCAAATAGCAGGAAAAGTGCTGTACAAATAAAGTTTGATTTGATTTAATTTGAAATCAGTTTTTTTATTCTGATTAACCAAAAAATGTGATTCAAACACATTAAAAATATATTTTTGAGAGGAAAAATATTGAAACAAGTGATTAATACAGAAATCCAGTTAAGATGTACCTGTTACCACATTTTCCTACAGTCCTTGAATGTGACGTCTCTTCCTGATATTCAGATAACAACTGATCTCAGTAACTTGATGATTTCTAACAAATACAGATCTGTTTGGTTCCTCCTCACAGAGTTTGAATATTCAAATGTCTGAACAGCATGTTTCCAATGAAAAGAGGAAGTTATATTGTGCAGGAAATATTGGCAGAAATATACGAATATGGGGAAATCATAATATTAACGCACACAAAAGAATGACCGAGACCACGACCAGTGTTCTAGTGAAACCGGAAGTGGAGTGGCTCCGTGCGGAAGTGACACACCTCCGAGGGGTAGTGGACTGTCTTGGGAATAAACTGGAGGCCCTGACAGAGGTGGTGAGGAGATCTGATCATGCAGCGTATAGTCAATCAGAAAGTGAGGTGACGGGAGGCTTGTCCGACAAACAAAGTAGAAACAGCGACTCAACACTCTTCACAAAGTGAAGTTTGCTGTCATGTTATGTTATGACATTTGTCAATATTATTTATCAGGATTTACCTTTTTATGTTTATCTTCATACATTATATAGGCATAAAGAAGAAAGCAACTGCAGCAGGGAGGAAGAAAGAAAATCAGAACCTGTTGCCTTGGATCAAGTCTCTTGGCAATCACTTCTGGTGGTCGTGCAGCTCTTGTGGTGGAGATGAGAAGGTGATGCTCCTCTAATTGTTTGGCCATACGTAACACATTATTCAAAGAACACCATCTTTTAGATCTTCAGTTCACAACTGCTGCTTCTAATGCAAGAATTTGCCAATTTGTGCAGTCTTATTAGCTACTTGTAAAACCTACATTTAGAATATGTTTTGTATTTTGTTTGCTTTTATTTCTTTCTACTATGTTGGTCCTTAGTAGCTGATGATGATCTAAATGCCTATGATTTTCATTAAACAAAAGCATGGCCAAGTATGCACATTTTGTGGCAAAGAGTGTATTTGAGAAATTCGCAAAGCTGTGTCTCAATTTCCCCACACAGGAGTTGAGATGCCGGAGGACGTCTTTCCTGACAAACCCTTCCTATCAGAACTGTTCCTGTGGATCTCGCGGTAAGACGTATTGTGTCACTTCATGTTTGTCTCGGTTGCACTGTTTGGCTGCTGTTTTGTCTGTTCTATTGGCATTTCTTCGGATTTCCACTGATTTACTGTCATTTTTTGCCTTAGTAGTTCATAAGCACTACTCTCTTAGCTGTTCTGCACTCATGTCTTAAGGAAATCTTTGGTTTTAACTTCTCTTAGCTTTTATTTTTATAATACTGTTCGTTAGCTAGCCCAGCTTAGCTTAGCATGGCTTCTATCTCACCGTCTCCTGCCTTGACCTGTTCTGTGTGTCAGATGTTTAGTTATTCCTCTGCCTCCTTTACTGATAATGGTACGTGTAACAAATGTAGTTTATTTGTAGCTTTGGAGGCGAGGCTGTCTGTTTTGGAATCGTGGCTCCATGCTTTTGAGACTCCAGCAGTTAATCAGGTTCCTTTAGCGAGCACGGAGCCACTGAGACTAGCTCCCCTTAGCCGTCCTCCGGCAAATCCCGAGCAGCTGGGAGCCCAGGCCGGCTGGGTGACGGTCTGAAGGAAGCATAGTCCTAAGCAGCCCCCGGTTCACCATCGCCCCGTCCACGTTTCAAACCGTTTTTCCCCACTCAGCGACACACCCGCTGAGAAACAGACTCTGGTTATTGGCAGCTCCGTAGTCCGAAACGTGGCATTAGAGACACCAGCGACCATAGTAAAATGCCTTCCGGGGCCAGAGCTGGCGACATAGAAGGCTACCTGAAACTGCTGGCTAAGGATAAGCGTAAATACAGTAAGATTGTTATTCACATCGGCAGTAACGACACCCGGTTACGCCAATCGGAGGTCACTAAGATTAATGTTGCTTCGGTGTGTAACTTTTCAAAAACAATGTCAGACTCCGTAATCTTCTCTGGTCCCCTCCCTAATCTGAGAAACAATGACATGTTTAGTTGTATCTCTTCATTTCGTCGCTGGTTGTCTAGGTGGTGTCCCGATAACAACGTGGGCTTTATCGATAATTGGCAGACGTTTTGGGGAAAACCTGGACTGATTCGGAGAGACGGCATCCATCCTACTTTGGATGGTGCAGCTCTCCTTTCTAGAAATATGGCTGAATTTATTACTTTTCCAAAACCGTGACAATACAGGGTCCAGTCCAGGAAGCAGAGCTGTAGTCTTACACACCTCTCTGCAGCTTATCTGTCGTTACCCTCCCACTTTCCTATAGAGACGGTTAGGGTTAGGGTTGTGCGCGGTGCGTGGGGAGTGTGCTCACAGACTTACAGTGCGGGAAGACAGGCAGTGCGAGGAGGAGAGACTGAGGATCCAGCGGTGGTGGTGGTGGTGTTTCCAGCAGAGGGTGATGATGGTACAGGTAATCCAAGGTGAGAGCTTATTTCCAGGAGTCCAGATGAGGCAGGGGTGACAGCGATGTTGTGTCTGACCAGGACAGGTGCGGAGGGTCCAGAGGGGAACAGAGACAGACCAGGACCAGGGACAAGGAGACGGTCGTGCTGGACCACGATGGAATCAAGAGCCCTCCGGACGGCGCGGCAGACGGCCAGCGCAATGGAGGCGCTCAGGACCAGGACGAGGACTAGGAGAGCGGGAAGGAAAGGATCAGGTAAGTTTCAGAACACTAGTAGTTGTACTCAGTTGTATACTAATGCAGGCCACACGTTACCACAGTCAAAGCTGTAACAAACTGGAGTCTGTCTCCAGTTCCTCCTCTGCTTAAGTACCCAGCCACAGAGAGCTGGGTAATGAGCTGCACCTGGAGCCATTGATCACCTGCTGCCACGCCCTGCAATCAGAGGTTAGTGAATCCAAAAACAAACACCACACACCAACAGCTGAGAACCTGACAGTACCCGCCCCCCCCCTTAACGGACGCCTCCTGGCGTCCGACCCCACGAACAGAGGAGACCTGCAGAGGCAACCCTACACTAAGAGGCCAGGACGTGGACTGGGCCGGGATGGAGGAGGAGGGGGAGGAGGAGGACCGTTCAGGGATGGAGGAGGTGGAGGAGGAGGAGTGACCAGGGATGGAGGAGGTGGAGGCGGAGGACTGTTCAAACTCTGTGATGAGGGATGGGTCGAGTATGAAGAACCGTGGGACCCAAGAGCATTCCTCAGGACCGTACCCCTCCCAGTCTACGAGGTACTGACGACCACGGCCCCGAGGGCGGACTCCCACGATCCGGCACACAGTCTAAGCAGGGTGACCATCGATGATGCGTGCAGGAGGGGGAGGCTCTTCGGTGCAGAGGGGACTGGTGTGGACAGGTTTGATCTGTGAGACATGAAACACGGGATGGATACGGAAGTGAGAGGGGAGCTTAAGGCGGACTGTGGTGGGACTGATGACTGTGTCGATGGGGTAGGGACCGAGGAACCGGGGCACAAGCTTACGGGAAGTGGATTTGAAGGGGAAATCATGTGATGATAACCAGACCTTCTGACCAGGGGCGTATGTGGGAGCAGGAAGGCGTTTGCGGTATGCCCGAGTCTTATTCTGGGCTGCCGTTCTCTGAAGGGCTTGCTTAGTACTGTGCCAGATCCTACGGAGGTTGTGAATGTGGCGACGAACTGAAGTGATAACTGGATCTGGGTGAGACTCGGGCAGCAGTGAGGGCTGAAAACCATAACAGACTTCGAAAGGGGATAGACCAGTGGCAGAGGAGACGTGAGTGTTGTGCGCATACTCAACCCAGGGAAGGTGACGGGACCAGGACGTGGGGTTCTGTGAGCACACGCACCGCAACTGGTTTTCAACTTCCTGATTCAGACGCTCGCACTAACCGTTAGACTGTGGGTGATATCCGGAGGTGAGTTTGGGGTGAGCTCCCAGGGCGGTGCAGAACTCCCTCCAGACCCGGGAAATGAACTGGGGTCCCCTGTCTGACAGGATCTCAGTAGGGATGCCATGGATACGGAACACGTGCTGGGTTAGGAGCCTGGTGGTTTCCTGTGCAGATGGGAGCTTGGACAGAGAGATGAGGTGACATGCTTTAGAGAATCTATCAATGATTGTGAGAATTACTGACTTGCCTTGAGAAGCGGGGAGACCGGTGATGAAATCCAGTGACAGATGGGACCAAGGTCGGGAGGGGATGGAGAGAGGGTGCACGAGACCCGAAGGTGGCTGGTGTGAGGACTTGTTCCGGGTGCAGGCGGCCCCATAGTCCTGGACATCCTTGTTCAGCGACTGCCACCAATAATACCTCCGGAGTAGTTCAACAGTCCTGCTGACACCGGGGTGACAGGCAAACCTGGAGGTATGGCCCTAGCGGATGACCTGGGGTCTGATGACAGTGGGCACGTAGGTCCTGTTTGGCGGTCCACACCCAGAATCCGGCTCGTGCTGGAGTGCTGTGCGAACCGCCTTTTCCACGTCCTAGGTGACAGAGGCTACAATGCAGGAGGAGGGCAGAATGGGAGGTTGGTCAGGAGAAGGATGGTCTGGCTGGTAGATCTGGGAAAGGGCATCGGGTTTAGTTTTCTTGGACCCGGGCCTGTATGATATGGTGAGGTTGAATCTGGAGAAGAATAGTGACCACCGGAACTGACGGGGCTTGAGTCTCTTGGCAGCTTGTATGTACTCAAGGTTTTTATGATCAGTCCATATGAGCACCGGCTGTTCGGTTCCCTCCAACCAGTGACGCCACTCCTCCAAGGCCAACTTTATGGCGAGAAGCTCTCTGTCACCGATGTTATAATTCTGTTGGGTGGGGGTGAACCGCTTGGAGAAATAGGCGCACAGATGAAGTCTGCCATCAGACCCCATGCGTTGAGACAGGACCGCGCCCACCCCGACATCAGAGGCGTCCACCTCCACGATAAACTGAGATGCGGAGTCGGGGTGAGCGAGGACTGGGGCCTCGGTGAACCGCCGCTGTAGTTCCTTGAAGGCCGCGTCGGCCGCCTGACTCCACTGAAACAACAGTTTGGTAGAGGTTAGAGAAGTGAGAGGTGCTGCTATGGTGCTGAAACCTTTCATGAAACGTCGGTAGAAGTTGGCGAAACCCAGGAACCTCTAAAGCTCCTTACGAGTCCTGGGGGTAGGCCACTCTTCCACCGCCTTGGTCTTGGCGGGATCCGGCCGGATGTGTCCCCCCTCAAGGATGAACCCCAAGAAGGTGACGGAGGGGGCGTGAAATTCACATTTCTCGGCCTTCACGAATAATCGGTTCTCCAGCAGCCGCTGGAGAACCTGTCGGACATGACGTTGATGGGACTGTGGGTCAGAGGAGAAAATTAAAATGTCATCCAAATAAACGAACACAAATCTGTGAAGGAAGTCTCTCAAAACATCGTTAATAAGGTGCTGAAAAACTGCAGGGGCATTAGTTAGGCCGAAAGGCATGACCAGATACTCGAAATGTCCTATGTGAGTCTTAAAAGCAGTTTTCCACTCATCTCCCTCCCTGATTCTGACGAGATGATAGGCGTTGCGAAGATCTAATTTTGTGAAAATGGTGGCTTGTTGAGCTGGTTCCAGGGCAGATGACAGCAGAGGCAGTGAATATTTGTTTTTTACTGTAATGTTATTCAAACCCCTGTAGTCAATACGTGGACGGAGTGACTTGTCTTTCTTCTCTACAAAGAAGAATCCAGCCCCGAGAGGAGAAGAGGAAGGGCGAATAATAACGGCTCTAAGAGAGTCATTAATGTATTCCTCCATGGCTTCTCTTTCACTGCGTGCCAAGCTAAAGAGCCGGCCTGAAGGAAGCGGAGCTCCGGGTAGCAGGTCAATTGCGTAATCGTAGGGCCGATGCGGAGGGAGAGAGAGAGCATGTTGTTTGTTGAATGCCTGAGCCAGGTCGTGATAGCAGGTAGGAACGTTGGTGAGGTCAGGCAGGGTCTCCACGGACCCTTTACCTGAGGCGCCACCCGGAAGTGCTGACTGTAAACAATGGTTGTGGCAAAACTCACTCCAGGCGGAAATCTGGTGATTCGTCCAGTTCAGCTGCAGGTTAAGCCAGGGGTATCCGAGGATGACAGGAGCTTCTGCAGAGGGAAATACGAGAAAAGATAACTGTTCCGTGTGATTGCCAGACACCGTGTGATATGCAGGTTCAGTGATGTATTGAATGGTGGTCATTGTACTGCCGTCGAGCGCATTAACCTTCATAGGCACATCTAATTTATTAAGTTTGAGTCCACATTCTTTCGCCAGGTAAGGATGCATGAGATTCTGTTCTGATCCGGAATCAATAAAAACACAGCAAGGGGTGGCGACAGAATGAGGCTTCTGTACAGACGCTGGAAGAGTTAAGCGGAGTTTACTGGGATCTGGGCCCGTCATGACCCCCACACTCACTGACGGGCCTAATCATTTAACTTCAGTGGGCAGTGACGTACCTGTTTGAGGCAGCGCAGTACATACACAGCCCAGTCGCTAGGCGACGCTGTCGCTCCTGTGGGGTTAGCTGCGTTCTCCCTAGTTGCATGGGTTCAGGCGAAGAAGAACGTTCGGTCGGCTGGCGCCGCCTAGTGACTGGTGTGGGGCTTACCTCTGGAGCAGAAGAAGAGGTTCGGACCCGGCGGCGCACCCGGGCTCGGTTGTCCAGGCGGATAGCGAGGTTGATCAAGCCGTCCAGGGTCTTTGGCTCATCGCGGCTAGCAATGTTATCCTGCAGAGTCTCTGAAAGTGCGTTGTGGAACACGCTCCGGAGTGTGGAATCCGTCCAGTCCGTTCGTGCAGCTAACGTTCTGAATTCCACAGCGAACTCCGTCATGGAGCCCGCCAGGCCTGAGAGCGAGCAGTGCTCACATATCATCCTCCTGGGTGCCTCCCTCGGAGAACGTGAGCTTAAATGCCTCAAAAAACTCTGTATAGGGGGTCAGTTCAATGGGGTTAGTCTCTACAAATGCCTCAGCCCACCTTAGCGCTTTATCCCGGAGCCACCTGATCACATAAGAGGTCTTGCTGGCGTCGGATCTGAAGGAGAGAGGAGCTCGGTTAAAAACAATACGACATTGCATCAAGAACCCCTTACAGTTTTTTCTGTTTCCATCAAAAGGTGCCGGGGTAGGGATGGACACCTCACAGTGCGCAGAAGACGGGGGAACCGAGCTGCTGGGAACATGGGCAGCGAGATCTTTGAGCTGGTGACAGAGGCTCTGAATGTCCGTGGTTATGGCTGCTTGTTTCTCAGCGATCTCTGACATGAAGTGGTCGTGTTTGCCCAGCAGGACCCCCTCCTGGGCGAGTGCGGTCTGAAGCTGGGTCTGAGAGTTCATTTGGTTTGGTTTGTTCTGTCAAGCTTTGAGGTTAGTTTGCGAACTCTGATGTAGACCCAGACTTCAGACACACTCACAGGAGACTTGGAATCAGGATTACAGTGTTTAATATTTACAGTGCAAGAATCACAACAAGGCAGAGGGATTATAACAGCTCTGGAGATCCGGGACTGGAACGGCGAAGGAGGAGATCTGACAGCGGAGGAGAGACAGGTTAGTGACAGGTTGATGATGATATGAGGATGGTTCAGGTTGCGGTGCGTGGGGAGTGTGCTCACAGACTTACAGTGCGGGAAGACAGGCAGTGCGAGGAGGAGAGACTGAGGATCCAGTGGTGGTGGTGGTGTTTCCAGCAGAGGGTGATGATGGCACAGGTAATCCAAGGTGAGAGCTTATTTCCAGGAGTCCAGATGAGGCAGGGGTGACAGCGATGTTGTGTCTGACCAGGACAGGTGCGGAGGGTCCAGAGGGGAACAGAGACAGACCAGGACCAGGGACAAGGAGACGGTCGTGCCAGACCACAACTGAATCAAGAGCCCTCCGGACAGCGCGGCAGACGGCCAGCGCAATGGAGGCGCTCAGGACCAGGACGAGGACTAGGAGAGCGGGAAGGAAAGGATCAGGTAAGTTTCAGAACACTAGTAGTTGTACTCAGTTGTATACTAATGCAGGCCACACGTTACCACAGTCAAAGCTGTAACAAACTGGCGTCTGTCTCCAGTTCCTCCTCTGCTTAAGTACCCAGCCACAGAGAGCTGGGTAACGATCCGCACCTGGAGCCACTGATCACCTGCTGCCACGCCCTGCAATCAGAGGTTAGTGAATCTAAAAACAAACACCACACACCAACAGCTGAGAACCTGCCACTGATAATTGATCATCATATTGATCTATTTTGTCTTACGGAAACCTGGCTGTAGCAGGAGGATCATGTTAGTATTAATGAATCAACTCCTTCTAACTACCTTAATCTTCATGTTCCTCGAGCAACAGGTCGATGCCTGATGAGACCAACCAGCTGCAGAGATTACAAGCTTGTCTTAATTATGTAAAACGTTGGATCAAAAACATGATGTGGCAACAAATAAAAAATATTTCTTTTTTTTTAACTACATGTATTTAGAGTAAAAAAGACACTCTATTTATATACTGAGAGGATTGTATAAATGATTTTTGAAAGACAGAAATTGCTTTGTAAAGTATGATTTCCTCCTGCTTCTTCACTTCTCATATGTCTAGTTCAGCACTGGGGCCCCTCAGGAGGCGGGCTTGTAGATCGAATTAGCCAATAGCAGATCTGCATCGTCAGACGGAAGAACTTAATTTAGCCAATAAACGCAGAGAAAATAACTTCACAAAGGGCAATTTTTGAAACGCCCCAAACCACGTTTAAATACTGCCAGATTATCTGCTATCAAACAGCTGGTAAATGAGAAAGGAAAGCAGTCTGTGAGAGGCTTCGCTCAGAGCTAGCTGGATGTAGCTATGCTAACTCAGTTTTTGTTTAAAACAAGCAGCACTGATCCTGCCTGTGTCAGGTTCAGTGTCTGTGTGTGCTGTGTTTTCTGTGTGGGGTGAGTCATCTGTCTGCAGGAGGATCTACGCTGGAGTGTGAGGCAGATTATCTACACCTGGCGGCGATCAGCGCTGATGAGGAGCAGGGTGCTACTTAAGCCAGATGCAGACGTTCATTCAGCGCCTGGTTGTTGACCTAAATGGTAGCTCCCTTGTGCCGTCCTAGTGATAATTATTTCCTAGTGATTCCGAGAAACTGTTTGTGATTTTGAGAAACATCTTTAGAACCTTTATGCTCCTAGTGAAGACTCTCGTTGGATTTTTGTGTACAACTAAACCTGTTCTCTCCAGGATTGTTCACCCTGCTCCTGGAGTTTGTGAGAGCACTTCTGTGTCCAGCGACTGGTCGCCTGAAGCCTGATCTGTCTCCCTCCGGCTTCCTCACACCATCTGGTCTCCTCCATCCTGGACTCACCCTCTCCCTGCACAGCACCGCACTGGACCTGCCCTCCCTTCAAGTGTGATCACCTGCCTCCTCCCGTGAGTGTTGTGTGGCTGAGCTGCCTGTGGGTGTGATTGTGTGTGTGGGTGCATCTAATTACCTTCTCACAGGTGGATCAGCTCTGGAGCGCAGGTGTGGCTCATCTCCTCATCACCTGAGTCGAGATTTAAGGGGAGGATCAACACGAGACAGGCGCCAGATAGTTCTCTCCTTCCTTGTGGTAGAGTGGCTACTTACTAACCTGATTTTTCCCGATAGATGAGCTTTATAACACTTCGTCTATTCTTCCCGTCCTTCCAGGAGCTTCACCCGGACCTGACGCCTTCCCGCAGATCCGTACCTCCTATCCTGGGGAGCAGTCCGATTCCACGGTTCTCATACCAAGCTTGGTTTTCCCGGACCTGCTCTCTGCCTGTCTCTCATCCTCCCCGGAGCTGCACCTGCTGGACACACACAGACCCAGAGCTGATCTGTTCACCCTCCAGCACCTGCACACCTCCTACTGGACCCACAGCCGCTACTCTCAGCCTCCAACCACTCCTCCTCACAACCACCAGCATCAGCGCCATCACCGTAAGCTCTCTCTCTCTCTTCTCATGCTTGCTCATCCCTGCTACCCACCAGTTCACTAACCTGTGTTCTCCGCACCCAGATTCAGTCGGTTCCTCCAGTGAGGCCCAGTTCCTGCTCCACCAGCTGCACAGGAGCCTCGTGCCTGGCTGTTGTTTTTTCCCTTCTGTCATTAAACACTTTAAAACTGTTTTGTCGTCCTGGGGTTGTGCTTGTAAGAGGGTTCGAACATCACACAAACGGCCATGACAGTGACTGTCATCTCCTCTCTAAGCAAGATCTCTCAACCCGTCACAGTGACTCCAGAACTAACTCTCCTCTCCATTACAGTGCTGAGATTCTCCCTGGCGCACCAGATCACCGAGCACATTCACTGCACTGTAAATAATCAACCCATTGTAAATAAACCTTTCACTTTTGCACCTGAGCTGCTGTCTGAGTCTGAGTTCTGCAATGTGGGTCACAAAGATCACTGAGCCCGTGACAGAACAACCAGGCCAGTCAGACCCCGCCAGACAGCTCCCTGTTGGAACCCCAGAACTTCTCGCTCGCCACGAGACAATGTTAAACTCACTGAGCGAGAGACCACAGTACAATCACCAGCGCCAAGAGGAAATTGCGGGTCTCCTGCAAACTGTTAATAACCTGCTATCTGTTTACTCCCAGCCTCCTCACCAGCAGGTCGCAGCTCCGCCTGAGCCAGATCCTCCGGCTCCACTGGCGTGCGCCTCCGTGCGCAACATATCGCTGCCTAACCCGGAGGCTTATGCTGGAGAAGCAGGTAAAGGCTCCGGATTCTTGCTACAATGTTCTTTAATTTTCTGTCGCTCTCCCCAGTCTTTCCCTGATGATGCTTCTAAAATCGCCCATATCATCGGCCTACTAAGAGGACGTGCGCTTCGATGGGCGGAGGCCAAATACAGCTACTCTCTCATCCTCCGCACTTCCTTGGAAGCATTAATTAAGGATTTTGAGCAAACCTTCACATACCGCAAATCCGAGACTGAGATCACCTATCAACTCCGTCACCTCAAGCAAGGTAAGAAGTCTGTTGCTGACTTCGCTGTGGATTTTAGAACTCTGGCTGCTGAATCTGGCTGGAACACACCTGTGCTCAAGGGAGCGTTTCTGGGCGCTCTTAATAAGCCAGTTCGTGAGCAGTTACTCCACAGAGATGAACCCCAGTCTGTAGAGGAATTAATTAACCTTGCTACAAAGATTGATCATAGAATGACTGGGTTCATGAAGGATGAGCATCGTACTCGTTCTCCTCCTCGTGCGTGTCATCGCACCACCGAGACTGTGTCTACTGTCAGAGCTGCACCGGCATCTACCGGAAGGTAACCGATGCAGCTAGGCAACGCGCGGCTCACCCCCACTGAACGGCAAAGACGTATGGAAGCACGTGAGTGTTTATACTGTGGGACAACAGGACACTTCATTGCTGCTTGCCAGAAGCGTTTAAACCACCTCAGTCGCCAGTAACACCGGGAGGTCTGGCGACACCAGGAGAAAAACCCTCTCGTCTCACATTGCCTGTAACTCTGTTGTTTTATAATGACTCTTTCCAGATTCAAGCGTTAGTCGATTCTGGCTGTGAGCAGAACCTCCTCGACGCTTCCCTCGCCAAGCAGCTCGGGGTCTCTATCCAGAAGCTGCCGGCTCCAGTCAGCGTCGCGGCCTTGGATGGCCGCTCCCTCACCGCCATCACACACCGGACCTGCGAGTTAGAGGTGGTAATATCTGGCAATCATCGGGAGAGACTGTTTTTCTTGCTCTTCCCCTCTTCCGGTGGTGTTGGGTCATCCATGGCTGCAGAAGCATAACTCGCATATTAACTGGACGGAGGGCAAGATCGACTCCTGGAGTCTGCTATGTTTATCACAGTGTCTACACTCCGCTCTGGCAAGATCCCCACTACCTCAGTCGAGGGTCTCCGAGGAGATACCTGATCTCACCCGTGTTCCTCAGGAGCATCATGACCTCAGACAGGTATTCAGCAAATCTAGAGCAGTTTCACTTCCACCTCACAGACCATATGATTGTGCCATAGATCTGCTACCCGGCACTTCCCTTCCCTCCAGTCGACTATATAACATCTCGCGCCCGGAGCGCGAAAGTATGGAGACATACATAAAGGAGTCGTTGGAGGCAGGTATCATCCGACGTTCTACGTCCCCTCTGGGAGCAGGATTTTTCTTTGTTTCTAAGAAGGATGGGTCACTTCAACCGTGCATTGACTTTCGAGGATTAAATCAAATAACTGTTAAGAACAAATACCCTTTACCGTTGTTGGCATCCGCTTTTGAATCTGTGCAGGGAGCAACGATCTTCACGAAGCTGGATCTTCGGAACGCATACCACCTCGTTCGAATCCGAGAGGGGGACGAATGGAAGACGGCATTCAAAACACCACTGGGACACTTTGAATACAGTGGGGCAAAGAAGTATTTAGTCAGCCACCAATTGTGTAAGTTCTCCCACTTAAAAAGATCAGAGAGGCCTGTAATTTTCATCATAGGTATACCTCAACTATGAGAGACAAAATGAGGAAAAAAAATCC
Organism: Pachypanchax playfairii; assembly: GCA_006937955.1. Taxonomy (NCBI): domain Eukaryota; kingdom Metazoa; phylum Chordata; class Actinopteri; order Cyprinodontiformes; family Aplocheilidae; genus Pachypanchax; species Pachypanchax playfairii. The sequence goes on along the minus strand of SSNP01000095.1, from coordinate 65,086 downwards.
AGAAAATCACATTGTCTGATTTTTAAAGAATTTATTTGCAAATTATGGTGGAAAATAAGTATTTGGTCAATAACAAAAGTTAATCTCAATACTTTGTTATATAGCCTTTGTTGGCAATGACAGAGGTCCAACGTTTTCTGTAAGTCTTCACAAGGTTTTCACACACTGTTGCTGGTATTTTGGCCCATTCCTCCATGCAGATCTCCTCTAGAGCAGTGATGTTTTGGGGCTGACGCGGGGCAACACGGACTTTCAACTCCCTCCAGAGATTTTCTATGGGGTTGAGATCTGGAGACTGGCTAGGCCACTCCAGGACCTTGAAATGCTTCTTACGAAGCCACTCCTTCGTTGCCCGGGTGGTGTGTTTGGGATCATTGTCATGCTGAAAGACCCAGCCACGTCTCATTTTCAATGCCCTTGCTGATGGAAGGAGGTTTTCACTCAAAATCTTACGATACATGGCCCCATTCATTCTTTCCTTTACACGGATCAGTCGTCCTGGTCCCCTTGCAGAAAAACAGCCCCAAAGCATCATGTTTCCACCCCCATGCTTTACAGTAGGTATGGTGTTCTTTGGATCCAACTCAGCATTCTTTCCCCTCCAAACACGACAAGTTGAGTTTCTACCAAAAAGTTCTATTTTGGTTTCATCTGACCATATGATGTTCTCCCAATTCTCTTCTGGATCATCCAAATGCTCTCTAACAAGCCGCAGACGGGCCTGGACGTGTCCTGGCTTCAGCAGGGGGACACGTCTGGCACTGCAGGATTATCTAAACAACTAAACCTGTTCTCTCCAGGATTGCTCACCTTGCTCCTGGAGTTCGTGAGAGCACTTCTGTGTCCAGCGACTGGTCGCCTGAAGCCTGATCTGTCTCCCTCCGGCTTCCTCACACCATCTGGTCTCCTCCATCCTGGACTCACCCTCTCCCTGCACAGCACCGCACTGGACCTGCCCTCCCTTCAAGTGTGATCACCTGCCTCCTCCCGTGAGTGTCATCTCCTCTCTAAGCAAGATCTCTCAACCCGTCACAGTGACTCCAGAACTAACTCTCCTCTCCGTTACAATGCTGAGATTCTCCCTGGCGCACCAGATCACCGAGCACATTCACTGCACTGTAAATAATCAACCCATTGTAAATAAACCTTTCACTTTTGCACCTGAGCTGCTGTCTGAGTCTGAGTTCTGCAATGTGGGTCACAAAGATCACTGAGCCCGTGACAGCATGGACGGTTATAGGAGTGAGGAGGGATATGGAACATCTGTCTGAAAACATAAAGAAGAAGTAAGAACAATGTTTTCTTTTTGTTTTCTGGTAGAATAAAACTGAACAGAAAGGAAACTTGTCAAACCCAGTGATAGAGAAGCATGTAAAGGAAACAAAAGTTGTTAGGAAGTTTAACATTATCACTAGTAGATGGCTGTAACTTTAAAACTGTTTTCCAGGTGTGTGACACCATCCTGCGGCACATTGAGGAGTGTTTTGTCTTCACTCAGCATCTCATCAGTTTGACCTGCTGCATGGAGAACTGTTTCTACAGCACAGTGGAAGGTTTCCTGAGACACACGGAACACAAATGTGGAGGTTTCCCTAGTGCTGGACAATTAAAATGATCAAAGATATTTAATGTTTCTATTAAATATTACGTAAAATACAACATTTAGTGTCAATACACACAATTTGTCTGTTTGGCTGACTAGATTAACCTGTTCTGGTGATTATTTTCTTATTTTCTTAGGACGTGTTCAGTGTAAATGAGACTCTTCGACTGGTTTTAACTGGTTTTTAATTCTTTTAAACTATTTCAAACTTTTCTTTTGACTAGTTTAACCGTTTTATGAACTTTTAGCAACTTATCTTTTATCGGACACATTTTTAATCAAAGCACGGACTGCTGTTATTTTTATCATGCCTCCACTAACATGCAGCTCCGGGTGTGATGGTTGTGTCAGCCTAACCAAGAAAATCAAGGAATTGGAGCAGAGGATCTCCAATTTACATCTGATCCAGGACCATGAGCGCGACGTGGACATCATTTTCGGCCAAACTTTCGCTGCTGCTACCAGTGCCCAGCTGGCCGACACAATCCCCTGCCAGCCCGGAGAAGCTGCGGAAGGGGAATCCATTGATGGGTCTCCAGGCGGACTCGGACAGACGAATGCCGGCGGAGGTACAACATCTACGGCAGAGGATGAGTGTTGGTTCCAGTAGGGGGCTAAGCCAAAAGCCCCCCTCAGCTCCAATCAGGTGTCCCAGGGTACGTGGTTGACGGTCGGGCCTGGTCGCGGTGGGGGTGCCCTGAGCGGCTGCCACCATTCTCCTCCACCCGGCCTACCGCTGTCGAACCGTTTCAGTGCCCTGGGGGACGACTTCCCTCCTCTGACTGTCCCTCCGACCACGTCGAAGACGAGCATCTCTACAGGACCGCCGCCAATCCCCTCCCAGCAGCCAGAGCAGCAGTCGGACTCCGGTTGCCATCAATGTCGCGCCAAACCCAGGACTACAGCTGGGACCCACCGAGGCATGTTCTATTACACCCTGAATCCATGGAACGAGCCCTCGGCGCCCTATAAACACCGCTACAGTCCTGTGGATGCCAAGCTGCCCAACATCCAGCCGGTCCTGGACAATGAGGGGTCTTCTGCTCAGAATCTTCAGCATCAGTCTGCACACCATCCACCCAGCACTCTCATCATTGGAGATTCTATTATCTGGAACATTAGGGTGCGAGGAGCTGTCACCTTTTGTTTCCCTGGAGCTACAGTAAAGGACATTTCTGAACAGATTCTGGACTCCGTAAGTAAAGTTATTATTCATGGTGACATAATGACATTCGTAAACAGCAGTCTGAGCTCTTAAAGCAGGATTTTATTCATCTTTTTAACCTTTTAAAAGACAAACCCCTATCTGTTTTTATTTCTAACCCCACTCCAACCATCAGCAGAGGAATAAATAGATTCAGCAGTTTACTCTCTTTAAACACTTGGCTTTCCTCTGCTACCGTGATGCACAATAATGGTTTTATAGACAATTTTAACATTTTCTGAGGCAGGAGTCAATTATTTGGGGCAGATGGACTCCATCTTAACAGACAAGGTACACGCATGCTGGCACTAAGCCTGGCATACCCTCGCCCACCGCTGTCCACCAAACTGGTCCCAGCTGCTCCTGCCCTATCTGCCCCATCCCTGCTGAAAAATCCAGTAGAACACCATTAGAAGAAACCATTCGGTTTCTAATGGTCTAATTTTAGAAAATAACAAAAGAAAAATCCTTAAAAAAAACTGTAGAAGTGCCTGAAAAATACTCAAAATGTTCATCCACCACACACACGTATCACTACGAGTCACAAACACACTGGCTGTCAGAAACTGGAAACAACATCACACTTTATTACAGGAAACAGTCATAACATCACAAGTGACTTTACTGAAATGAAAGAATAGACAAATCAAACTTAACTTGACATAACCATTAGGAACCATTAGATGTAAAACTATTAGGAACCTACTGATGCCATTAGGATTTTAAAACCAGTAAGAACCTACTGATGCCATTAGGATTTTAAACCAATAGGAACCTACTGATGCCATTAGGATTTTAAAACCATTAGGAACCTACTGATGCTATTAGGATTTTAAACCATAACAATCCTTCGAAGGTAGAGGCTACTTGTTAAGAGCCAAAATCATGAGAAAACTGGATTATGATCCAAACTTATTAAAAAAAAAAAAACATTCCGAGAAGCCACTGCTGCAACAGAAATTATAGCAGTCAACACTTGGCACCAGTGACTTCTAAACATGTGTTATTTATATATTTAATCTGGTATTTTTCCCTCCAAAATGGGAACAGGATATATGGGACGTGACAACTCATTGTCAGAGTTTTAGTTTGTGATTTTAATAATTTTTTTCACAACACAATAAATGTAATAAACAAACAACTCTGGGCAGATATAAAGGAACAGCACGACAGCATTCCAGTCAGTCAGTCTTTTGGCTTTCCCTGGAGTGAAACAGAAAGAGACAGAAAAAGAAAAGAATGTCAATATTTTTATCATAGCCTGACTTTAAAGATAGAAAAATTTCAAGAACATTTTAGTACTTTTATATAAAAGTGTCAATATTTTAAACCAAACTGAAAAACCTAGTTTCAGGATTTAGGTTTTACATACATATACATATATATATATAAAAATTTAGATGTGTAAGACAAATATTCTTTTTTTTTTGTGGACTTGTTAGAAACATTTCTGCTGTCAACAGCAGAAAAAAAAACTTTTTTTAGCTCTGACCATGTGTGAATGACAAGAGCAGAAATGAGACTAGGCTGGTGGACAGGTTTGCTGCTACAGCTGACAGTAACCTGATAAGCGTGATCATATGATAAAATGCCTGTTTAAGACCAACTGCTTGTCGTCCTTCTCATGCCCAGCCAGTACATTAGTTTTGAGCTCGTGACCCAAATTCGGGTCAGCACCCAAGGTTAAGAAATGCTGGCCTAGAGGACTGCATGCCATTATTTACTTCAAGCAGAATTGTGGAAGTATTTGCAACCTTATTTGTTTTTGTTTTTTTCATGTTTTCGATTCAGCAACACACCTGACTCAAATTAATGGCTGATTTGCAGACAGGTCTGAGTCTGACATGGTGGTCATATCTGTCATTAAACCACAAGATGTAGAGACTGGAGTTTAAAAGCCAACATTGATGAATGAACTGATAAAAACTGATTATCACTATTATACTTTTTCGAGCTGCTATTCTTCAGCTTGATGTGATGGTGACATGGCTCCGAGTCTGTCATTGATAAATTTGGTTAACCTTTGTAAAATAAATTAGGGTAAGTATGTGAACAAAGAACCACTACCTTCTTCCTCTTAAGCTGAACGATAAACGCATCAAAACAAGAGAGATGGTACTTGTGACAGAAAAGGCGTTCACAGACAGTTGTCATAACTTTTAGAACATCAGAGGAGGAGAAACAGAGAGATCCAGAAACAGCCAACAGTCACTCACCATAGCCGCTGAAAAAGTTTGTGTATAATCCTCACCTCTGTCTGAGGGCCCCTTTTCTTGATGTCGCTTATTTTCTCCGATAAGCTCCTTCTTACAAGGGCCAGCTGCTGCTCGATGGCCTCTTTCGGATAGTTAAGCTTAACTAGTCGGTCTCTCAGACACTCTATGACAAAAGACAAAGAACTTAGTGACTCAGCAAACTCAGCAAAAAATGTACAGTGGGGCAAAGAAGTATTTAGTCAGCCACCAATTGTGTAAGTTCTCCCACTTAAAAAGATCAGAGAGGCCTGTAATTTTCATCATAGGTATACCTCAACTATGAGAGACAAAATGAGGGAAAAAAATCCAGAAAATCACATTGTCTGATTTTTAAAGAATTTATTTGCAAATTATGGTGGAAAATAAGTATTTGGTCAATAACAAAAGTTAATCTCAATACTTTGTTATATAGCCTTTGTTGGCAATGACAGAGGTCAAACGTTTTCTGTAAGTCTTCACAAGGTTTTCACACACTGTTGCTGGTATTTTGGCCCATTCCTCCATGCAGATCTCCTCTAGAGCAGTGATGTTTTGGGGCTGACGCTGGGCAACACGGACTTTCAACTCCCTCCAGAGATTTTCTATGGGGTTGAGATCTGGAGACTGGGTAGGCCACTCCAGGACCTTGAAATGCTTCTTACGAAGCCACTCCTTCGTTGCCCGGGCGGTGTGTTTGGGATCATTGTCATGCTGAAAGACCCAGCCACGTCTCATTTTCAATGCCCTTGCTGATGGAAGGAGGTTTTCACTCAAAATCTTACGATACATGGCCCCATTCATTCTTTCCTTTACACGGATCAGTCGTCCTGGTCCCCTTGCAGAAAAACAGCCCCAAAGCATGATGTTTCCACCCCCATGCTTTACAGTAGGTATGGTGTTCTTTGGATCCAACTCAGCATTCTTTCCCCTCCAAACACGACAAGTTGAGTTTCTACCAAAAAGTTCTATTTTGGTTTCATCTGACCATATGATGTTCTCCCAATCCTCTTCTGGATCATCCAAATGCTCTCTAGCAAACCGCAGACGGGCCTGGACGTGTCCTGGCTTCAGCAGGGGGACACGTCTGGCACTGCAGGATTTGAGTCCCTGGCGGCGTAGTGTGTTACTGATGGTAGCCTTTGTTACTTTGGTCCCAGCTCTCTGCAGGTCATTCACTAGGTCCCTCCGTGTGGTTCTGGGATTTTTGCTCACCGTTCTTGTGATCATTTTGACCCCACGGGGTGAGATCTTGCGTGGAGCCCCAGATCGAGGGAGATTATCAGTGGTCTTGTATGTCTTCCATTTTCTAATAATTGCTCCCACAGTTGATTTCTTCACACCAAGCTGCTTACCTATTGCAGATTCAGTCTTCCCAGCCTGGTGAAGGTCTACAATTTTGTTTCTGGTGTCCTTTGACAGCTCTTTGGTCTTGGCCATAGTGGAGTTTGGAGCGTGACTGTTTGAGGTTGTGGACAGGTGTCTTTTATACTGATAACGAGTTCACACAGGTGCCATTAATACAGGTAACGAGTGGAGGACCGAGGAGCCTCTTAAAGAAGTTACAGGTCTGTGAAAGCCAGAAATCTTACTTGTTTGTAGGTGACCAAATACTTATTTTCCACCATAATTTGCAAATAAATTCTTTAAAAATCAGACAATGTGATTTTCTGGATTTTTTTTCCTCATTTTGTCTCTCATAGTTGAGGTATACCTATGATGAAAATTACAGGCCTCTCTGATCTTTTTAAGTGGGAGAACTTACACAATTGGTGGCTGACTAAATACTTTTTTGCCCCACTGTATGTAGCTTATGTAGTGTGTAAAAGGGTCATTTTCATTTTAAAAGGTTGTAAATGTAGTTCAAGTAAACTCTTATTAAAGCCCTGGTTGTGCTAAATAAAACTTAAATATATTTATAAAAAAATATATACATATAATATGTATATAAAATATAAAACTTTATACATATTTAGTAGGGCTGTCAATAAATTAAAAAAATTATCCAACTAATCTCACAATTTTGTGCCATTAATTGAGATTAATCCCAATTAATTCTGTCTAGATTTTGTCACTTCTTTGTCACTTTTTGTGACCTCCTATTCCCCCCCACACAAAGGAGTTAGCGGTCCTGCACCGGGTTGTTGCCGTCCCACGGCCTCTTCCACATCTCCTGAAGTACTGGACTGTCTCCTGTATTTTGATGACTGGTTGCCTACTGGTAGCACATCCATGCTCTGGACACTACACTGACAGACACAGCAAACCATCTCGCCACAGCGGGCATTGATGTGCCATCCTGGATGAGCTGCACTACCTGAACCACTTGCATGGGCTGTAGACTCTGTCTCATGCTACCACTAATGTGAAAGCATCCCCAGTATTCAGAAGTGACCAAAACATTAGCTAGAAAGCATCGGAACTGAGAAGTGGTCTGTGGTCTCCACCTGAAGAACCACTCATTTTACCGGGTGTGTCTTGCCAGTTGTCTATAATTTCCACCTGTTCCATCTGCACAGCAGCATGTAAAATTGATTGTTAATCAGTGTGGCTTCCTAAGTAGGCAGTTCGATTCCACAGACAGAACATCTATCAGGACTGAGACTTATGGCATGCTTACACTGACTGAGGATTTCCAGCCTTCCAGACTGGCTCAGCCTATAGACCACTTGGTGCTGATATTTGTATTGTATTTGAGCAATTGTGGAATGCCTTCTGTCCACTTAAATTACATGGTTGGAAGAAACTGTTTTATAATGTAGTATAAGGTACTTACCTCTTATGACTGTCATTTTTTCTGGCGTTAGGGGACGCTTTGGGACAGAGTCCTTTACGGCATTAGATTTGGCCCCTGTCACACTTCGTTCCTTTAGTTCCTCTGTGCCCCAAATGGCAACAGCCAAGGATTTGCAAAACTGGGCGTGAGATTTAGCCTCCTGCACCCACTGCCATTTTTCTGAGTTTAGGATGACTCCGGGACCAAGTTCAATCTATAAAAATGGGAACAATTGTTCTGTGAGACCGAAGGCTTAAACATGATAGCTACAACTTTTAAACAAAACAATTCATTTTTCAAAAATAATACATCCACACAACGTCTAGAGGAGTGCAAGTTTAAAGTAGGGCTAAGTTAACATGTTACATGTTAATGCAAATTCCTTTTAACAGCACTAATTTTTCTAAACGCACAATAATGCATCCCTTGGAGGAAAGGGGGGGGGTTGTATCTTTACAACTATTCTTAACTTATCACCTTCTGAGAGACACTTCGTCAGCAACTTGTTAAATAGCCTGGATTTTATTTACTGATCTCTGAGTCCTGTCTCTGTTAAATTAGGGCAAATCCATTTGATGATCACCTGATTCAAACACACAGCGTCTGCTACGGGACACAAATATTACGTAAAATACAACATTTAGTGTCAATACACAAAATTTGTCTGTTTGGCTGACTAGATTAACCTGTTCTGGTGAGTATTTTGTTATTTTCTTAGGACGTGTTCAGTGTAAATGAGACTCTTTGACATGGTTTTAACTGGTTTTTAATTCTTTTAAACTATTTTAAACTTTTCTTTTGACTAGTTTAACCGTTTTATGAACTTTTAGCAACTTATCTTTTATCGGACACATTTTTAATCAAAGCACGGACTGCTGTTATTTTTATCATGCCTCCACTAACATGCAGCTCCGGGTGTGATGGTTGTGTCAGCCTAACCAAGAAAATCAAGGAATTGGAGCAGAGGATCTCCAATTTACATCTGATCCAGGACCATGAGCGCGACGTGGACACCATTTTCGACCAAACTTTCGCTGCTGCTACCAGAGCCCAGCTGGCCGACACAATCCCCTGCCAGCCCGGAGAAGCTGCGGAAGGGGAATCCATTGATGGGTCTCCAGGCAGACTCGGACAGACGAATGCCGGCGGAGGTACAACATCTACGGCAGAGGATGAGTGTTGGCTCCAGTAGGGGGCTAAGCCAAAAGCCCCCCTCAGCTCCAATCAGGTGTCCCAGGGTACGTGGTTGACGGTCGGGCCTGGTCGCGGTGGGGGTGCCCCGAGCGGCTGCCACCATTCTCCTCCACCCGGCCTACCGCTGTCGAACCGTTTCAGTGCCCTGGGGGACGATTTCCCTCCTCTGACCGTCCCTCCGACCACGTCGAAGACCAGCATCTCTACAGGACCACCGCCCATCCCCTCCCAGCAGGGACATAATAAAAACGAGCCAGTCACTCAGTTTCATCTGCCATTGTAAAGAGACACAGATAAAGAAAAGCAACCTGGTCTCTATGTGCTTGTTATGAACACAAAAGCTCTTGACGTGCGTCAAGAGCTTTTGTGTTCTTTGGTGACAGACATCAGGACCAGCATCCGACTTTGAGTGTTTCACACTTCTTTGACGCCCAAAAAGAGTTTGGTCTGAACGTAGCGTTAGCCTTTAAAATGATGATGTAGCTACTTTGTTATAACACAGGTGTAGTAGCTACTGTTTTACTGTATTGATACCCTGTGATCTCGGTTTGGTCTCTCTTTCTAGTACGTTCATGAAAATAGTGGGTGTGCTCTATGTGGATGTAATCAAATTCCAGAAATGTTGTCATGGCACACTTATTGAGCACAAAATTTCAAACAGGCACTTCATGTCACAAAGGTTGCCGACCCCCTGTACTACAGTGACTGGAATTTTTTTTTAGACTGTACTATAAACCATAACCGCCATCTAAACAATGATCATTCTTTCAAATGGCTAGAACTTTAAAATCCCCTTTCGAGAGACGTTACCAATCAAAAACTGTGTGTGAAAAAGTTACATTTCCTTCTTCATCCAGCTCGGGGATGATCAATGCAGGTTCGGCTTCTACATCTGTTTCACTGCTTCCAGACTTTGAAAGGCACTGCCTTGGGATTCCTTTAACATAGAACAAAAAAAAGAGGATGAAAAACTGAGTATGAAAAAAAAGCATAACTAAGACTGACAGGTTAGATAACAAAGCTGCAGTAGGCACCACTCAAAAACAAAAGTGCTTATTCAGGGGCCATATCCACCATATGCAAGTTTTGCACTCTGTGTCCACTTTCTATTCAGATCTCATTATTATTGTCACACGATATGAGGCGAGTCTCATGTGCGTTGTGTGCTATTCTTTAATCATTACAGTGCCACCTGCAGCCTAATCACCACCAAAACCGGCTTCAGCGCCGTGGGGACATGGCATTTATCTGATAAAAAAAACTGAGGAAGAAATCTGAGGTACTGAGAGGTTGATCTTGCAAGCGCAAGTTCAGCCCACGTATTGTCTTTAGCTCTTGTGAAAGCTCCTTATTTTTTCTTGTAACTTTTGTATTTTAGTAGTCTTTTCGGCCAAAAACATTTCATTGTCCTTGTTTTTTTCTTTTAAGTAGGATGTATTTCTCCTGCAGCTCTTCGTGAAGCTTGTACGACACTGCAGCTTCCTCATCAGTCTCCTCCCTTTCTATCTTCTTGGTTATCTTCTTTTTCTTTTCTTTCATAATCTCAAGCAGAGAACTTTGCCGTGCCTTTACCACTTGGGTTTTCTTCTCCTTCTGCAAGTTTGAAACAGAGAAAGACAATGAAACGATCTTATAAACGCAGCACCAGTTTTTCCCATACATAGACCAAGGTGTAGCAGAGCACCACAGAATCAAGATCAAGCCCCTATCCGCCTGATTCTGTCCCACCTACTTCTAAACATGGTGTCTTCAGGAATTCTGTTTACATACAAAGCAACATGTAACAACTTATTGCAGAAGTGTTGTAGTTAGCCAGTAGAAACTATGGCTGGATGATTTAGAAAAAATCCATATTGATTGTTATCGATAACTGAAAAAAATTCAAAATCCCATTTTAAGTGTAGCATGACCCTTTCATGCAATAGATAAATTACCTACTTATAATAAAGATGACACAAACACTGAATTCTAATTTGGTCTTTATTAGCCACCTTTTTTCCCCATAACTGTAGATTTGATCAAATAAAATGAACTTAAAATACTTCAGTGATGTTGATTAAAACCAATTAATTTGATAAATATTAATAACCGTAAGATATAGAAAGAAATACCAGGAAAATGAATAAAGAATAGCGTATTTATGTGGTAGGCTACAGAGGAAAACTATTTCTATATTGAACTTTTATTGACCCTCTTTTTTATCTATTGAAAAAATGTCTATCGATCGATCTTTATTGATATCGAATTATCGTCCAGTCCTAGTGGAAACTGTAGAAGATTTGTAAACTTGCACATACTCATTTCTATGTTAAGCTAGGTTTCACTGACTTAGCAGGTGAACTTTAGTATCAGCTGATTGAAGTAGTTTTATTCCTCCACGTTCAAGATTAAAGGTAATGTTTAGCTGCTGACAGACAGGACAGTCACGTTGTCAGTCCAAAGTGTCTGCCGACGCTGCACCCACTTCTCCTTTAAAGACCAGTAAGTAGCAGGAAAAAGGAGAGTTCTTCCGGAAACCACTCTAACCGCGCCTCGCCATTTTGCTGAAGAGCCAAAGCTTCTTTTCGTTTTTGTACCAAATATTTTTCCTTTTATTTTGTTCATTAAATTCTTCAATCGTCTCGAGGGTGTCTTCTGTTACTTCTTTTTCTTTTGGTGACATATTCTCAGGTTACTGAGGCATTAGGATAGTTCATTGGCTTAAAGAACACTTCAATTCAACTTTCAATTCCAAAAAGGATAACTAACTCTCCTTTTAAGAAGAAACAGAGGTGAAAAGGGACAAATGAAAACAACAATTAACGTTAAAGAGATATAAAAATTGGATAATCTCTTTTACATGCTACTTTTTTTTTTTTACCACAGTCTCAATAAATAAATAAGTCTCAATAAACCTTCTGATGACCTCCTTTTATTTCTTTTCCTGCCCACTCACAGCCTTTCTCCTCCAGAATTCCTTTTCATCCCTTATTCACAACCTTCACCTCCAGACTTCCTTTTCCTTCTCACTTACGTCTCTTTGTAGCCTGTTTATATTTTTTATACATTTGTTCATTTTTGTTAAAAATTTAAAGCATAAAAATGATCACATAGACATGTCTGATAATGACATAGGCAACTGCTGTAGAAAAAGGGCGGAAAAATAATCAAGAATCGAATTGAATCATATCAAATTATGACCCTAAAATCAAAATACCACATCGAATCGAAGATTTGGGGAATTGTGACAACCGTTGAAAACACTTTTAGGTATATTTAATGTCCAGTGGTTCTTTCTGGAAAGATGAAAAGTTTGACCTACCTGTTTGATTCCACTTTTGCTAGAGGCTGGTTCTTCATCCTCACTCTCCATGGGTGGTACTGGAATCTGTGCTTTATTCAAATCTTCTTCGTTATCTTAGAGACACAATTAGAAAATGTACAGTGGTAGTGATGGTCCAACTTATGAAAATTGACAACAACTACTACTACACTAAATATCTGAAAAACATCAAAATATAGTAAGCTGTTATTTCATGAAGCAATAAATAAAGTGTAAAAAAGGGTAAATTAGTGAACACAGTGGGCGTTTATATCTTCATTCTTAATCCATTAAGACTAACACAACAGAAATACAATGTACTAAGGCCAAAATTAATTTTTACCTGCCAGTTTTAATATTTGCGCATGATAGTACGAGCCAATTTCATCTGGAGTCCTTCTCCAAATGACTCTGTACTTCTTTTTCTTGTTAAAGTCATCAGCATTTTGGGGGTTGAAGTCTTGAATTTCGTGCGTTGGGACGATCTTCCACACATTGTCTTCATTGTAGCTTACATATGCATACATTTTCAGAACTGAAAAGCACAAACAACAGATCAATACTGTTTCTGTCAAATCAAAATCAGAAAGTAAGGGTTCTTATGTCTGTGTGTTTGCGGTTGTGTGCGTGTGTGTGTGTGTAAGGGAGGTGTGTGTGGGGGGGGGCGAGGGCGGGTAACAAATAATTAGCCATAGTTGTTTCTGTTAAAATAAATTAAAAAATAAACTAAATTTAATGTTTCATTATGTGTATAATGTATTGGCCTCACATACTGATTTATATGGAATTTTAATTCATCTGTAAACCGTAAATTAAGGGAATGATGGACAATACATGCAATAATTACGTTACTGCATATATCTTGACAGCCCCTCATCTCACATATGTTTCACACAAGGTTAATGACTAGTATCATCACAATAAATTTGCCCTGTAGTTTTCATCTTCCTGTGATGATTTTTTTTCCTAATTTTTCATCCTCTTGTAGCTTCTGCTGTTAGCTTGCGGTGTTAGTACCGCGAGCTAATGCTAACGGTGGGAGCTAACACTTAAGTATGGAATTAAATTTCAGTCAAAAAGGTTAAGCGTGATTTTCTGCAGCGCGCACGCGTATTTAACCGTGCGCGAGCGTCTCCGCACGTGTGCGCGGGCGTGCAATCCACAGCACGCGAGTGAATTCACCCCACACGCCCGCGGATGATTCATTACACGAGTATTCATGAACCGCGCGTGTGGATCTCCAAACAGGCGCCTGTACATGAAGCTCTCAAACGAGCGTGAAGGCAAACCAGGAGAGGCTGCGCGCGCGAAAGGAAAGTAATTATGACTGTTTGGAGGAGGAGACTAAGGCCCAGTGTGATCCTCATGTGATTGGTTATTTTATATCAGTCACCGCCCACCGAAAGAAGCAGCAGCAGCTTCCTGCTAGTGGTGGAAGAAGAACCAGACATAGAACCAGCTGCAGCTGCACATTTTTTTAAATCGAAATTTCTGTACAATACAAAGCAACAACAAAACATTATTATAAAATCTGGAGCTCAAGCTCCCGTTGCAACTGTTGTGAGAAGAGGGAGAACCGTCACTCCAGGGTGGATGACAGGACCCTGTGCACGTCCCTCTCCCCAGCCAGAGTGCCTCCAAACAGGCTAAAGCAACTCTAAAATGAACGGGTCTGCTCTGGAACTCCAGGGACCGCCCTGGCGGGATTTTTACCCCGTTTGGGCTGCTATCTCCTGGGCATGGAGGCTGGATGTTCTCCCCCCTGCTCTGGAGCTCGAGGGACGCATGAAAGCAGGTCTTATGCGAAAATGTGTTCCCCTGAAATATTCTGTTTCCCCTGTCTCGGGAGCGCGCACCGCAGCCAGAGGGGCGGAGCCGACAAGCTTCACAGCCCTTCAGATCAGTTTCTCGCTAGACTGAAACTAGACTGATAAAAGGACAAGTTTCCC
>SSNP01000095.1:28085-50417 GCA_006937955.1 Pachypanchax playfairii | reverse complement strand
TTTTTAATATTTTGACTGACAAGTCTGTCCTTTTCTGTCCACAGTCCTCTCATCATGGACACTTACTTCTGTGAATATGAAGACATTTGGTCTTTTTATATCGAAGTTACAGGGGGGAACAGGATTTCTCAGCACCCTGAAATATTCCGTTCCCCCCTCCTTACTTTTTAATATTTTGACTGACAAGTCTGTCCTTTTCTGTCCACAGTCCTCTCATCATGGACACTTACTTCTGTGAATGGTAAATGGTAAATGGTAAATGTCCTGTATTTGTATAGCGCTTTTCTAGTCATTCAGACCACTCAAAGCGCTTTCACACTACAAGGTTTTGCATTCACCCATTCACACAACCCGATATGTAAACCGGGGGGAGAGGGTAGGGGCTAACACTCACACAACCCGATACGCAGATCGGGGGGCAACATGGGGTTCAGTGTCTTGCCCAAGGACACTTCGACATGTGGCGGTGGAAGCCAGGATCGATCCACCAACCTTCAAATTGGAGGACGACCGCTCTAACCACTGAGCCACAGCCGCCCAACTTGAATATGAAGACAATATTTTAGATGGTTTAGGTTGACAGTTGATTCAATAACTATGTTTTTATTATGGCAGAGAGGTAAATTAAATATACACTAATTTGCTAATTTGAGCTGGTGTAGATGTGGAAAGGTTACAGTACAAGTTGGTCATTGGCTGTTTACTTGAATGACGCACATCACAATGTGAAATACTTTCTAATGTTGCCCAGTAAACAGACACACTGCATTGAACCACTGGTTAAGATGTGGAACATCTTCTTGATTATGAAAGGCTTTGATAGAATTAAGACAGTCACAGAGAGAAACACCTATTACTGCTCCCCAAAATACTTAATACTGAGTCAGGGAAAACTCAGATGCACCATGCACCTAAAATGATCCTCACCTCCCTACTCCTCTCCGTGAGTGAGAACGATGTTTACGGGCTGCTTCAAGGCTGCTCGTTAACACTTACTAAGCTTTGGTCAATGTTTTTGACTCAAATTGGCTTGAAAATCATAATGTTAACGTTGAATACTTACCAAGTTTTCCTCCCGGTAAAAGCAGCTGTTGTTTTCAAAAAGATCAACCGTCTTTACTGAGGGCCAAACGCGGTTGGTCAGAACGTTGCCATGAC
The DNA here is from genome assembly GCA_006937955.1 of Pachypanchax playfairii. NCBI lineage: Eukaryota > Metazoa > Chordata > Actinopteri > Cyprinodontiformes > Aplocheilidae > Pachypanchax > Pachypanchax playfairii. The sequence goes on along the minus strand of SSNP01000095.1, from coordinate 49,259 downwards.
AGCGGTGACAACTGTAACATGATTGGCCGCAGATATTAAAAAATTATAAAAATCTCTCCCGAGCACTTCGCCTGAAGAGGAGTTGCCGAAGTATTAACCAACGAAGTAAGTAGTAATTTTTTTTATCATTCATTCATTCATTCATTCATTCATTCATTCATTCATTCATTCATTCATTCATTCATTCATTCATTCATTTGTGGTCCTTTTACATTTAGGGTTAGATTACATTTTATCTCAGCATATAAGAGAAAATCCTTGTTCTCCTTTAGAAAAAAAACTTTGTGGCTCCATAATGCCCTTAAAGTGCTAATTTCATCACTTGCCAATTCTTTGTTTTAAGGTATAAAAGTGTCACCAAGGGTTTTCAGGTTGTGTATTTATTGGATTTTATTCATTCAGAGCTTTGTAATGTTGGTTCAGAGAGATCATAAAGGATAGTTATTTTTTTCCCAACATAAATCACCGTCACTAATTTAGATCACCATCTTTATGTAACATTTTCTTGACCAAAGACGGTGCACAATTTTCTTAGTTACAGTTTGCCATAGTATTTTAAAAATTCATCACAATAAATTAATAAATATAAGATAAAATTAAATAAATACAATTGACAGAGTTGACAGAATATATTTTTCTGTTATTGTGCTTTTTCAGAATGCCAAAAAGGAAATACAAACAATACTTGAGCCCGATCTTCCTTCATATATCCCAAAGGCTACTTTTTATGTAAGACACCACACTTTTTCCTATGGTCAGATATTTTTGTTGGTTGACAATTTCCTCTTCTCTAATATTTTGAATATAATAATTCTGTCAAAAGTTAATTATTCAACTGAGTGGCATCAGCTACACGACTTATTTCAATATAGGTGCATTGCTTTAATTGTTTAATGATGAATTTGTGTCACTTAGAAACAGAGACAGCGACTGAGACAGACCCAAGAGCAGGAAAATGTTCCAGGGGATGTCCACGAAGAAAATGAGGACATCTTGTTGGAGCATGTAAGATACACATTAAATTGCTTAATTGTGTTGATTTGTCAAGTATACTCACTGTTCGACTGAAAATAATAATAATTAGTAGTTCATCCAATTATTTTAATGTACAATAAAGCTCACTGGGCATATGTTTTACATCTTTCCCCATCTGTATCCTGTACCTAACTGTAGCCAGACTTTACTCTACACCACTGTACCTCAACTGCACCACACCCAGACTTACAAACTTGACATATTGTTCTGTACTCAGCTGTATTTCACTGCTTTGTCCTGTAGTTTGCTGCAACAGCCTACAAACACACTTACAGACGGCATCAGATTCTTATTTTAAGAACAATCAGATTTGTGCAGGCTTTTAATGTTGTTTTCCCTTTGGGTTTTTTAGAGCAAGGGAGAAGACTCCATCAGAGATCGGGATGATGACACCCATGAAGAGCATCAATCAGATAGTGCTGCTGGGGACTTGCAGCGGGACAGGAGGTCACCTGATGTTGATGTGGACACCTCAAGAGACAATGATGATAACTCCGATCCTCTCGAAGAAGTATCTGGGAGTGTGTCTTCAAGAAACAGCAGTGGTCCCTGTGAGTTGTTTGTGAATAGTCCATGTGACAATGATGACAGTAGCACCACAGGTGACAGGGGGCAGGGTGAAACATTGCACACGATTTGGTCAAGTCCATACCAAGATTTGTCATTTGAAGACAGTACACAATCTTGCAATGATGGGAACAACTCAAGAGACACATGTGAGGAAGGTTCATCTAGAGACAACAGTGGTCTCAGTGAGTTGTCTGTTAACAGTCCATATTTCCATCAATATGACACAGAGGACAGTAACACCACAAGTGACAGTGAGCAGGGTGACCCATTCCGCATGCTTGGGTAAAGTCCAGACATGGACACAGTGCTTACATCTTTAGTACATACAACAAAGGCTGAAGCAGTTTTGATGATTATGAGCTTTGTGGCGAGGCATCACATTACAGGCACAGCCTTGGGGAATATTCTTGAAATGATCAACACCATGTTTGGCCAAGAGGTGGTACCACAAACTAAATACAGCTTCAACAAAATTTTCAAAGGCAGCTCAGGGCAGATTGAATTTAATTTCTATTGTGTATCCTGCAAAGGAAACATAGGCACATTACAACAAATAGTGGATGAGGAACTCACGGTTTGCCCTTTGTGTAAAACCAGTATTGATACAGGTGCGATGAATGGAGGTAGTTTCTTCATAAACGTCCCTATTGCTCCTCAGATAAAAGCTCTACTAGAGAACCCAGACATCAGTGGTCATCTAAACCAGTGTTTCCCAACCCTGGTCCTCAAGGCACACTGTCCTGCATGTTTTAGATGTGTCCCTGCTCCAACACAGCTGAGTTAAATGAGCAAATTACCTGATAACTTGGCTTTTGTTGTCTGGTAGTTTGCTCATGACACCTAACATAGTCACACGAATGCCACGGGGATTGTCTGAGAGAGCCCACTGGAAAGCATCAGAGTGGCGTCACTGGCCGCTGTTTTACAGCTTACCCTGTCTTGAGGGGTTGTTGGACAACAAATACCTGAAACATATGAGACTTCTTGTATCTGCCATATACCTTCTTTTACAAGAAGAAATCTCTCACACAGATATTGACAGAGCTGAAGCCATGCTTCTTGAGTTCACATTCAGGTTTCAGATTCTGTATGGCGAGTCTGCAATGACTTTTAATGTCCACCTCCTAAGCCATCTTGCCAAGTCAGTGCGTCTCTGGGGCCCACTGTGGGCAAACTCAGCCTTTGTTTTTGAGAATGCAAATGGAAATCTGCTAAAGCTGGTACAGGGCACAAAAGGAATTCCCAGTCAGGTTGTCAACAAGTTCCTTTTGCACAGGGCCATCCCACACTTTGCATCAAAGCATCCCATCTGAGACAATGTTCTGAGATTTTGTTCAAATCTGACAGACCAACATGTTGCTAAAGCTAGCCAGATCGACAAAACCACCGTATTGGGCAATGGCATGACACATGCCCTTACAACTGAAGAAAAACTGGCCTTTGAAGCCGCAAACATGCATGCCCCTGATAAGGTCATGGTACACAAGCGGATTGTTGTTGAGGGGCTCTTGTACACAAGCCAAGACTACAGACGTCCTCTCAGGAGAAATGACCGCTTTGTTAAACTAACTTGTGGTGGCTTTGGGGAAATCCAAAGAATATTACCCTTGACACATGAAGGCAAAGACACTGTCTTGTTGATGCTGAGGACATTCAATGTAACTCAAGCCTTCAAATTACCTCATATGCACGAGGTGACTGGAGAATCTCAAGAAACAGTATTATTGCTAGTCACTGCAGTTCAAACTAAATGCATCTGCCTCCAAACTGAAAATAAAATGCTTATTTGTACTTTCCCTAATACACATGAACGAGATTAAAGATCGGACAGCATCAGTTAATGCAATAAAGAATGAGACAGACATGCAAGAATTCACAAAAAAATGAATGAAAATGAAAGTCATGTAAAGTTAAGAGTATGGAACTAATGTTACAGAGGAAAGTGTAATAGATTTTAATGATATTAGACTGTTTTGCTGTGCAGAAAATGAATGTGTGGTAGAAGAAGAAGTACAGAGGAAAGGAAAGTAGTTAATGCAAATTACAGGGAATTTGAAACTAACAAATCACAAACAAAATGCAAGTGAAAGTCACAAAAGCAAAGTAAAGCAGGGAATTTACTTAAAGGAACTTAAGGCAGCTTTACAAAATCTGACTCAGTGCTGCCGCGACAGGCGCTGTGGCTAACTGCAGCCACCAGCCAAGCCGGCACGGGAGCGCGCACAGACACTTTACAGACTGTTTGTCTTCACAGCACTGCACCGGGGAGGCTAACATACTTCACGTCAGGTCTTGATCTCATCATTTTCATACTGTATCAGGCTCTAAACACGACCTATAATGTTTTCTCACCTGGTCACAAGGAAATGAGCCATGTCAGCATCCGTTTTCACTCCCAAATGCAGCTGAAGTTCCCTCCATGAACCGAACGCATATCCAATATTTATGCGGGTGCCTGCCCGGCTTCAGTCATATTTTTTTTTTACTCACGAGATGCCGCTGATAAAGTCTTGGTGCCACTTTTTTGGGGGATGAGAGTGGATGCAGGTCGTTTGCTGGCTGCAGAAACATCCATAAGTATACCTTCAGTGTTTGAATCCAAGTCCACGGCGGCCATGTACTTCCTGTTCAAGAGCTGTCGGCAACGCGCATGCAGCGTCAATTTACGTCACATCCCTACAACTGCGCGGGAAATTCGGACGTCGAACTGCAGCGCATTATGTAGCACACAGCGTGTCCAAGGCAACAGACATATATGCGGATGGCCTCGTTATTTTGGGTTTTTAATGCTTCATGACCCATTAGCATTGAATAAACTGGAAATGCATGTGTAGTTTTTCACAAATCTTGCCTTAAGTCCCTTTAANCAATAAAGAATGAGACAGACAAGACTCGAAAAACGAGGTAAAAAAATGATAAAACGAGAGCCGAGTAGGCTTAAAGAAAAATTAAGTAAAAACTAAGATGAAGACGACGAAAGTCTTGAAAAAGGAAAAAAAAAAAAAAGGAGCAGGGCCCAAAAGGGGCTTCAGGCGATAGAGAGTTTGCAGGAGAGAGAGAGGGAGAGCGAGCTGTATATTTATACAGCTGTTTAGCTCACCTCTGTTGTGTGGTTTCTCTGGCTCTTAGCCAATGATAAATCCGTTTTTGGGAATTAAAATTTTAGGACTGCCCTCTGGTATCGGTTACAGATTCTTAAATTATATCAAACAAAAACGCTTACTCATCCACTTTTTGTGAAACTACCATTACCATCAATTTTATCTTTTAACAAGAATTAAAAAACAGCGTTTTCTTATTCTAATGACATATTACTTTTACACATATCAGTATTTATTCCTGAGTAATAAAGATTTGCAGGTTAATTCAACATATCCTAATGAGATCTGTAACATGGTTAACCAAGGCATTGTTTAAATCAATTTAGATTACATTGCTCTTTATAGCCACTTACTTAAGAGAGTGATTCAAACACATTTCGTTTTCTTCACTGAACAATGTATCATTAATTCATGTAGAAATACTTCTCTCAAAACCAAGTGTTTCCTAGATATTTCCTGTGGAGAGGACTTTTGGTTAACAGTCATTGATCAGATTAACAGTTGCATGCATCTGGAATTTAAATGCTTATTATCAGAGTTTCACTGAATATAGTTTTCAGATATACATCAAATAATTTTACCATTTAGTTAAACTGGGTGAACATTACTTCAGAGCAAAGATAATGGTTTGTGCCGTGTCTGTAAGGAAAGGTTTGATGGGATTAACTGTGATCACATTAAATAGTTCATATGTGTACTGGAGTCTCTCAGTTGCTCAAAAGGGCCTCTTGATTCAATCATTGTGACCATTTGGGTTTGGCCTTTGAAGTGACACCTGGTTGTTAAAAAGGGGGTGTTTTGGTGACATCCCGTCTCTGCTCAAGCAACACAGAATGCTTTGGCATGCGTTATCCGAACACAAAAAGATTTATCCTTTGATAGGGAGGCAGGAAATGGTGGACTCCGAGCTCTGGTGTCCTGACATTTTAGTGGTTTAACATAGGAATGCTTATTCTTTCTCATCAGATGATGTCCAGGAGAGGCATAATTCTAAACACATCAGCATTTACTCTAAATTATATCGGCAGGGTGTGTAAGCTTCAAAGAGGCTCTCAGACCAGATTCGGACTGGAGACTGCTTGCACAGTGGGGGGTTTTTGACTGAGTTTTGGGAAAAGTCATATAGGTGTCGAGAATGACACAGTCCAATCACAAAATGGAGGTCCTGGCTTCTTTTGTTGGTCTCAGGAGTGTGAACTAAGATTTTCACATCACAGAAAGAGTCACTGATAAACACGGTCTTCTCCAATTTAATTAATCAGAAATTAGGCTGTTGATGCGTCCTACAAGGAGTAGCCAGAGGGGAGGCGGAACTGCTTTTATAAGTTTATCAACTCTTTCTGCCAAACCTGTTTTATTTGATAATTTTAACACTTTTGAATACACTGCCTCTGTTTGTCGCACTACTCAGGTTTTATGTGTCACAGTTTATAGGCCTCCGAAAAGGAATGCACTTTTTATTCCTGAATTTTCAGAGTTTTTATCAATTTTACACAATTCTTATTAAAGGATAATTTTAGCTGGTGATTTTAATCTACATATAGATAACCTTTTAGATCCTTTATCAACAGATTTTTTGAATTATATGGATTTTAGCCAACATGTCATGCAGCCTCACAACATGGGGCACACTCTGGACTTGGTCATGACGTATGGCCTGTCCTCCAGTGTGTCCTCTCTTGTTGACTTGGCTGTCTCTGACCACTACTGTGTGTTTTTCAAAATCACCAGTTTTATCCAATTAGAAACCTCTGTGAGAACTGTCAGGAAGCATCTTCTAACCCCTGAAGTGGCTGCAGGTTTTCTTGAAGTTTTTAAAAAGTTTCCTCCTATACCTTCACCTGCCCCCTGTGATTTTATCGTGAATGATTTTAACAGTAGGCTTCAATCTGCTCTCGACCTGCTGGCTCCACTTAAAGTTGTAAATATACACAATACCATGGAGAAATGAAGCTATTAAAAAATTAAAGAGGAGCTGCAGGGCGACAGAAAGGAAATGGAGGAAAAATAAAACTACAAGAAATCATCAGATATACATAGAACATCTCAAATTATACAATAACGCTTTAAGAAATTCCAAGAATGCAGAATCATCTCAGAACATAAAAATAACCCCAAAATTCTGTTTTCCACCATTGACAATATTCTAAATCAGACCTCTAACACTTTTCAGAAAACCCCCTCAAACACTCTGTGTGAAGAGTTTGCAGGTCACTTCAGAGGACAGGTGGACATCATCAGATGCAATATTTTATCCTCTCAAACTAACATGGTTTTAGACAAATCTGAGTGTCTGCCTTTACCAGAGGAAACACTGGACAGTTTTGTCCTGGTAGAAGCTGGGACCCTTGATAGAGATTTCTCCTCAGTGAGGCCCACCACAAGTACTTTGGATCCAATTCCCACCCACTTTTTTAAACAATTTTATGGTTCTTTTAAAGATGATATTTTAAACTTTATGAATTGCTCCCTTCAGACAGGGGTTTTTCCTGCCTCCTTTAAAGTGGCGGTTGTGAGGCCCCTGCTGAAAAAGAGCAATTTAGATTTTAATGATTTAAACAACTACCGACCGGTCTCTAACTTACCATTTTTAAGTAAAGTTTTAGAAAAACTTGTTTTTATTAAACTTAACGATTTTATTAATGCTCATAATGTCCTAGAGAAATTTCAGTCTGGTTTCAGGTTGAACCACAACACAGAGATGGCTCTTTTAAAGATTTTAAATGATTTTAGGTTAAATTATGATGTTTAAAAAGGCGACAGTGTTGGGTCTACTGGATCTAAGCGCTGCCTTGGATACAGTAGACCACACTATTCTTTTAACTCGTTTAAAACAGATTGGCCTCTCTGGTGCTGTTCATAAATGGTTTACTCCCTATCTCACAGACAGGACTTTTATGGTAAGTTTAGATACCTGTTCCTCTAAGGTCCATAAGATCACGTATGGTGTGTCCCAGGGTTCAGTTTTAGGCCCAGTGCTCTTTAATCTGTATATGCTCCCTCTTGGCCAGGGGTGGGCAACTGCAGGCTTCGAGGGCCACTATCCTGCACATTTTAGATGTTCCCCTGTTTCACCACACCTGATTCAAATCTGCAACCTGATAGGGTAGAGAAAGGACATCAATTATACACGTTCATGCTTTAAAGATCTTTTCTGTGTGACTTATGTGTGCAGGTTCTCATGCAGGCCCCGCTATCCGATTATTTCAGTTACATGCTCTTTCTTTCCCACTGCTGTTTCCCAGAACTCCCTGTTTTCGCTAATCCAAGGTCACTGTTAAGAAACAGCTACAACTGGCTCCACTGATTTGGGAGTGACAATTTACTGTTATCTGTTATTTGTTATTGCTGTGTCTAAAGAGAATAAAAAGACTGAGCTGGGTAGAGCTGTCAGAGGAGGTGCCAGAGTGGAGCTGACACACTCTCCCCAGCTGGGTTATTGAACCAATCTTCTTGAGTGATTGTATTTCTTATATTTTCTATAATAAAAGGTTTTGATAGAATAAGGAAAAAACCTAACACAACATCTCAGCAAGTCCTATAGAAGCCTGTTAACGACCTGTTCATCTGCAGCAGGTGTGGTGAAACAGGGGAACATCTAAAATGTGCAGGATGGTGGCCCTCGAGGCCTGGAGTTGCCCACCCCTGCTCTTGGCAGTGTTATCAGAAGACATGGAGTTAACTTTCACAGTTATGCTGATGATACAGGTGTACATCTCCGTGTCTCCTGATGACACACAGCCAATGGATGCATCTTTAGGACCTGCACCTGCAGCAGCTTCTAGGTGAACTTCACTAGCTTTTTTTAAACTCCTTCATTCAGAAGAGACTCAAGAATCAAGTGAGAAAAAACCAGAGAACACAGACCCTCAGTCTATCAGCTGTGGTTAAAGTTTAGATAGGGTACATTAGCACTAGGGGTTTCTAGAGTTTGAGGCTGGGTGCTTGGGGTGTATGTGGGCCTGCTCCCGGTGGCTGGCCTATGGGCTGGGCGCTTCCTGGCTCCTTCCGATACCTTCTTCAGGAGGGGCTGCCCTTGGGTCTCGGATGTCGGATCCGTGTCCCAGGGTGCTTTGGGGTGGCTGTCTGCAGGTGGGGACTGTGGAATCGCGCCACGGCTGCCTGGGGCGCCTGCACTGCAGTTGCGGGGCGACTGCACTGGAGGTTGCCTATGGTCTTGTCTGGGATTGATTTCTCCTGCGGTGGCCTGCCTAGGCTCTGCTGCTCCAGGGTTAGGGCCTGGATCCCTTGGGCTTGGATCGGCCCTGTGGTCTGCTTTGGGGCTTTCCACACCCACTGTCAAACAATTTTATGGAGAAACCTTATGGTCACAGGCGCGTCCATACACACAGGTGAGCACATAGATATTCACAGACACTTACGGACTTGGGCTGCAGCTGCTACTGGGGATGTTGTGTGTTAAGCGTGGCCACAATGATATTATCAGTGTTTAAATATAGTTGTTGGTCGATGCTGTGGTGTCTCTGCTCTTGTTTTTGTCTCTCAGCAGGTGTTGAAGCAGATTTATTTCTCTCCCAACTTCTCTTCTCCCTCTTCTTATCTTTTTCCCTCTTCTTTCTTTTTTTTCCCTCTAATTTTATCTCTCCTTGCCATGTCAGCTGACTCAAAAAAGTTGTAATAAACAAAATAACATCTAAATAAAATCATAATACATAAAGGTACCAAGCTCAACATTGCAGTGATAGTTGCATGCTCAGCTTGTGAGAAAAAAATCTGTCAGGCATTTCTTTGCATCCAAACATCAATTCCGACTGTTTTATTGCCAGACAGGACACGGGGGGGGGGAAAAAAAGTGAAGCCGTAAACTGAAAAGCAGTTGCCTGCACAAAATGGCTGAATAAAGACACCGTTCCAGAAAAAAAAAGAGAGAAGAGATTAAAGCAAGTCAATAATAGTGTCATTTTTCTGTTAAATTACATACTTATAATTTATTTCAAATTCTCGTCACACCTTATATGAAAATATCTTAATTCTAATTATTTTACTTATGAATAATTTAAATTTAGATTTCTAATCAAATTGTCTAAATACTCTAAATAGCAGTAGTAATAAATAAAACAAAAGTTAGATAATAAAAACAAGGAGATAAAAGTACCTAACCTTACTCAAGCTTGACAAAGTATTTTTTTTAACAATGAGATTGTGGAATTTGTCACACTAACCACTCCAACTCACACTTTTTTAAAAAAACTGCAAAGCATTGAAAGAGCAAACATGCAGCAACACTTTACCTTTTTAATGTTGTTTACACATAAAACTAACAAAACTATATTCACTTCATCTACATTATTTGATAAATTAGTTCTGATAATATTTGGAATCACTTTGATTTCATTATTAGGTCAATATTTATTGATGAAAATTCAATTTCTACTAAAGTGTTTTTTTCAGATCACTCCCAAAATCTAATTCATTAGCCCTTCTGATATTCCCCACATATCCTGAAAATATCATCCACATCTGTTCAGAATTATTTCAGTTATTCTGGTAAAATAAAGACAAAACAAAGAGAAATCCTCCTTGTTGAAGGTAAAAACTAAATGATATCAAACATCATCAAACACTGAAGAAAAATCTGTCAGTTTATTCAGTAGAACAGATAAAATTAAGCTCGATGTAATCTGATGTTTTGACCCACTGATGTTGTCCTCCTGTCTCCATGGCTCCAGACATGTCACAGTCATCCATCTGTCCATCAGAGACCCAGTTCTTATAGTGGACCACCTCGTCACTGACCCAGAACCAGAAGTCCAGAGTGCAGGTGTAGTGCAGTCCCATCCAGACAAAAGGAGTCGAGGCCTTCTTGACTTTCTCCTGGATCCATCTCTGTTCATCAAGGTTGGTGATGGTGACCAGGTCATGGTGGTGATCTCTGCAGTAGTATAAAGCCTCCTCCCAGGTTTTATTTTGTTTAATCAGGATCACTTTATCTGTCATGGAAGTAAATGAAACAAAACATCAAACTTTGTTCAGTCATTCAAAATGTGTGTCTCTATTTACAGTTAAATATTTTCACATTCAACATTTTTTATCTTATTTCATACTCTATATGTACAATATCTGTAAAGTCAGTTCCAGATTTGAAATTAATTTCTAAATAGATTCATAATCATAAAATTTACTCAATAAAAAACAAAAATTAATAATACCAGCATGAAATCATAAAATTTTTTTTAAAAGTTTTTTTACCTTGACAATATTTAAAAGAAACTCACCATCATAACAGATGAAGGGTTTTTCATCAGTACAGTTCTCATTCTTCCATCTGCCTCCATCATTAAACACAGTCATGACACATTGACCAGTGTTATAAACATCATTGTTAAACTGTAGATTCCAGTGTTTGAAAAAGAAACTGCTTCCATCTGACCACCTCCACGTGTCTCTGAACAGACCCATATATATGAACTGATCATCTCCTGCAGAACTGAGTAGATTCTTGAGTTCTTCCTCTTGTGTCTGGTTCATCTGGTTAAATCCACTGATCAGGTCTGTGTGATTCTCTCTGCAGTAACTCTGAGCTTCCACCCAGCGCTTCTGTTCTTGAATCCAATGGAATTTCTGTGATGAATTTCTTTCTGTGGAAGAAACAAACTCACACTTTATTTAGGTAACAGTAAAAATAAATAAATACTTTAAAAACCAAGAACGTCATCCATCATCATTTGACTGAACATCACATTAGCAGAACCAGCAGCAACAAGATAAAATAAAAAAAAAAAAAAAAAAACAGTTAAACTGATACTGATTTTTTTCTGGAATGTTTAACTAAAGTAGAAACTTTTGTTTCAGTTTTATTAGATTTGCTGCTAAATGTTTAATTTAAATCACATTGAAAAACTAAATGTCTTTAAATAATTTGATTGTTTTACCAGCTGAGTTCAAACTTGGGCTTTTCTGACACTCACCATCATAACAGATGAATTGATATTTATTAGAACATCCTGTATCTCTGTCATGATTGTAATACTGAGAACAGGACTCTGAATCAAGCTGCAGACTCCAGACCAAAGGACAACAGGTAAGTTAGAAACGGGAGTTTAATGATGATTAGTTTCACAGGTACAGATAACAGGCAGATAAACACTAGTCTGCTTCAGCAGGTCCAGCAGGAGCAGGCTCAGCTGTACGGGCAGCGATGGCGGATACTGAGCAGATGGGGGAGAGGAGAGGTTAGTGCGTGGTATTTCCTGGATGAATGATGTGGAAAAGGTGTGAGGCTTACGGTTTGCTGAACTGCAGGTGTCCCGGGGAGTAAGCAGGTGCCAGTCGGCTGAGGCTGGCGTGTGAGTGCTGGTAGAGGGCGGACAGACTGACTTGGTGGTGAACAGGTGGATCCTGGGAGCTGGAGGAATGGTGCGGAGGCAGGCCAGGAGAGGATGAGAGCGAGGCAGGTTGGAGACCGGTGTGGAAACCGTCTCTGAGAGATCCTGGACGGAGGCGGTGTGGGAACCGCTGAGGAGGTCCGGGATGAGTACCAGGCAGCCTGGAAGCTGCAAAAGCTAGAACTGGATCCGGGAAAGGCCACGGTGTGGAAACCGGGGTCCTGGAAAGATCCAGCTGAGGACGTCCTGGAAAGGAGCACAAGGTGAACGGTACACAGACACGTAATGATTAAACATACAGTGACTGTATCTCGCTAAGTGGGTCTTTGATTATCTACCACAAACAGAGTGGAAAATCTGACGCCTGCTCTCTGCAACCACTCCTCTTTTAAGCTCAGTGGCTGATGATGGAAGTGGATCCACCTGTTGGTGACAGCTGCCACGCCCCTGAAACACAGGTGAAAACACTCACAAGCACACAGCAGAAATGACACCTGACAATCTCCCCATGTGAGATCTTTATACATAAACCCACAGTTCTCAGTTCCTGTTCCTTTATCAGTTGGTTCTCCTGTTCTCCACTTTGTTTCACTCTCATTGAACTCCACTCCAGTCAGAGACCAGAACCACGTCCTGTTTACACCTGTTTGATTAAACAGACCAATCCAAGCTTCAGTCATGTTTTGTGTTGATTCTTTGAGTCTCTTCATGTCTCTCATGTTGGACACTGTGACCAGGTCAGTGTGTTTCTCTCTGCAGTACTGCTGAGCTTCAGTCCAGTTCTTCTTCTCTTGAATGTAGTGATACTCATAGAGCCGACATGTGATGAAACAACACTGACCTAAAAACAGAAGAAATGTTTTAGTGTTTAATAATAAATGATAACAGTTGCAGCTGGACATATTGATCCTAAATGCTGTTATGTTACTTCCTGTGTGATATAAAGGTGAGTCCCATCTCTTCTGACTCCATATGAATCTGGACTGTAACTGTAAATAATGACTGTAGTTGTGCTTTAGATCAACTCACCCATCAGAAAGAGCAGAATCACACTCCACTGCATCTTTGCTCTGTCACATGGAATTATTTGACTCCAACACTTTGTCTCTGTTGGATGAAGGACACATTTAAAGACTTTATGTCCAGCTTTGAAAACCTGTAGCTCTTCCTCCACTGTACAGTAGAGGTGGGCATCTCTACCTGCCTCACGATTCGATCCTATTCAGATTATCTGCCTAAAGATTCGATTTAATTCTGCAATACATCACGATTCTTCGCACTCAATTTTTCAATAACTTACTACAAGCAGTCAGATACTGTTTTGAATTCTTTTTTATTACGGTATACCTGACAAAACATAAATCTTTCCACTGAAGTGAACGACCATTTTTAAAGTGTGCTGCCTATTACTTAAATAAAAAAAATGTATGTATAAAAAATAAAATTCCTTGTTTTTCATTCAAAGTGTGCTGGATAAAACATTTTTAGCAGCTTAAAGACAAGGACACTTGAGAACCTGGATTGAGTAGGAATCACGATTATGTCACATGCTGCATCGATGCAGAATCGTGCACGGCCGAATCGCGATGCATCTTAGAATCGATCATTTTTCCCACCTCTACTGTACAGAGAAACAGTAGCTACGTTTACATGCGCCAAATTTCCCCAATCTGATTAAAATCTTGGTCGATCTGAATTCCCAAATCCCTGTTTACATGGACACTAACTGAAATGATCTGATCATGTCATGAGTACACATGCACCAAGCACTCAATCAGGTTAAATGAGTTGAGCATGCGCACAGCGAGTTGTCTTTCCGGGGGAAGAAAAAAAAGTAAACAAACTCCGTCCTTTCTGCACGTCTTTCCCGCCCCATCGTGTGCTCGAGCTGACTCACGTTTTCCCCAATATGGACCCTCTGCGGGTGATTACCGTTATGTTTGGGTTTTTACTGGTCGCATTAACCAAGCTAGCGGCTGAATACATATTACTACTGCTCCTCCGCCACAGGAGAGGAGAGCAGGATGACAGGATGACTGCACCAGCAGACCACTTCTGTTTACTTCCCGCTATGTTTCCTACTTGAGTCTGCGAAAGTGGAAAGACATCACGCTGAAGTTGTACGCATGCGCAAAGGGCTCTTTTCACCCTTTCTTTCCGAATGGGTGTATACATGCACGTCTATCCGAATGGAGATCGGACAAAACCACCCCTCTCGATCGGAAGTAAATTTCTTTCGGATCAGGCTGCATCGGATCAAAACATTCGGGTTGACATGTTTACATGACGTCTTTTTTATCCGATTGGGCGTTTATTCCAATTAAATGTGCCCATGTAAACGTAGCTAATGCTGGGAGAGCAGAGAGACTGAAGACAAACAGTAAATAGAGCAGATACAAAACAAACAGCTCAACTTAATGCTGATCTCAGATCCGTTGAATCCTGAGAAAACTCTTAAATGAGTCATAAACTAAAATGTTCACTTTTCCATATGAAAATGTTTATATTATAGTTTCCTAAAGATTTTACACTTGCTGGAAACCCGCTCTTTAAAAGTGGACCGTTTGTTCACCCCTGGTTTGTGTAAGAATGTGCAAAAAGTACAAGAGCAAAAATGAACAGGGGCCAAATTCCTTTTGCGATAAACATACTTGGTCAAATAAAACCGATTCTGATCTTTAGTAGCTGCTCAGTGAGAAAACTTAATTGGTTTTTATAATTAGTAAAAGACAGAAAACAAGATTCACCAAGCGGGACACTCTGAAGGAGTTTTCTAAACTTTGCAGCGACTTACTTTACAGTTTACTGGTGGGTGTAAAAAATATGAAACAAACACTTGTATTTACAGAAAATGCCCATCAGAGAATAACTGATATTTAAGATTATCTGTTTTTTGGGTTGTGGTGAAGCATCTAATGTTTCATTGTTTTTGTTTGTATTTGCACTAAATTTGGTTTTTACATACAAACTCTCTGTTTGTGACTCTTGGACCCTGTCCAATGACAGAAGTTTGACGGCAACATTTTAATAGCCAAACAGCTGAGACCGAGCACCATCTAGGTTTTTTTTTTGAGACTTCACCAAATAACTACAAACCTGTAGCAGTACTCACCTCAGATGTAATGCTATTTTTTTGTCTGAACTTTGATTTAAATTAAACTGCACACTAATCCGTCCTGGAGGTGTTGACCTGTTTCAGTAATATGCGATTGAAGGATAAACTTACTAGAGGACAATACACACAGCATCGATTACATTTTTTTTTCATCCAAATTCATGAAAATTAAAAAAAAAAAATGCTATAATATTATTTTGGATAAAAATAGTTTATGAAAAATTACAAATTAAACAAAATCAAATACATTAACATTTATTTTAAAAGGAAAAAATACATTAAATAAGCAATTAGAACCGAAATCAGATAAAACATGTACCTGTTACTGTGTTTTCCTGCTCTCCTTGAATGTGACGTCTCTTCTTGATGTTCAGATGAAAACTGATCTGAGTAACTTTATGATTTCTTACAAAGACAGATCTAACAAAGACATCCTCACAGAGTTTGAATATTCAAATAAAGAGCATGTTTCCAAAGAAAGAAGATATACTGTACATGAAGCATCAGAAGAAATATTTGAATATGGGGGAAATAATATTTACACAAGCTGAAGTTTTATGCTCATTATATGTCATAATTTCTTTTATCTGACTTCACTTTAAGTACAGTGCCCATTTTAGAACATCCTCAGACCAAAGAAAAACAACTTTGTACTTCAGGTAAAACAGCCTCAGACACATTAGATTTTATATAAAAAAGCATCAGATTTCAGGAAAACATTTGTCAGACTTCTGATCTAACGGCATCAGAAAAAACAGACTTGCTAGAACATCTAACACTATCAACTCATCTGAGCGGGAGGAGTGAGGCTCAGGGTCTTTTCACATCCCTGTTCTCTGCCTGCCGCCTGGGGCTGGGGGACTGGGGAGGACCTGGCCATCAGAGTCAGGAGTGGGTAGTGGTGGTCTGTGTCTTCGGCGTTCCTGGTGGTCTGCTTTGCTCTGCCTCAGAGGGTAAGGGATCAACTCCTGAGTCTGGGATTAGTTGCCACCTTGGGGGTACTGGTACCTAGATCCCAGGAGTGTAGCGTGTGTAAGGGGAGTGTAAGTATGTCTGTGGCGTCTATTTTGGTTTCTGTTCATGTTAGTGTGTATGGTAGAGATTGTGTTTGTGTGCATGAGGATGGGAAGGTATGCTTGTGTATGTGTATGACTGTTTGTGTATGTATGTCTGTCTTTGTCAGGGTGGGTCTCGGACTCCCCCTCGGTCTAGCAATGTCTTATACTTATATATATGAAGGCCTGTCTCCCCCCACCAAGCTCCCCACTGCCTACTGGTTCCCCCACCAGCATGCGCACTGGGGGTTTTTAGAGTTTGGGGCTGGGTGCTTGGAGTGTGTACTGGCCTGCTTCCTGTGGCTGGCCGGTGGGCTGGGTGCTTCCTGGCTCCGTCTGATACCTTCTTTGGGAGGGGTTGCCCTTGGGTCTTCAGATCCGTGTCCCGGGTGTGCTTGGGGATGGCTGGCTGCCGGCGGGGCCTGTGGAATCGCGCCACGGCTGCCTGGGGCGCCTGGTCTGAGGTTGTTGGGCGACTGTGCTGGAGGTTGCCTATGGTCTTGTCTGGGGGGGGGTTTGGTTTCTCCTGCGGTGGCCTGCCCTAGGCTCTGCTGCTCCAGGGTTAGGGCCTGGATCCCCTGGACTGGGGTCGGCCCTGTGGTCTGCTTTGAGGTCTGAGGGCCGGGGCTTTCCACACCCATTGTCAAACAATTTTATGGAGAAACGTTATGGTCACAGGTGCGTTCATGCACACAGGTGTGCACACAGATATTCACAGACACTCACTGACTTGGGCTGCTGCTGCCACTTTATAAATTATCATACAATTTTCAACAGTTTCAGCATCATGCCCACCGGGGCGGGGTGGGCTAGCGGCAGCATCAGTGTCCAAATATGACACATCCTGCAAGTTTGATATCAAGACGGGGGAGAAATTAAGATCTTGTGTTTGAGTACATGTGGATGTGGGGTGGTTGAAGAAGCCAGGGATGAACAAACGCTCCACTTTTAAAAATTGTTTTTTCAGCCAGTGTAAAATCATTAGGAATCCATAATATAAATGTTTTCATGTGGAAAAGTGAAATTTTCAGTCTATGACTCCTTTAACACAGATAATCAGTGAGTTTTACTTTCAGCGAGAACGCCTTGTTCACACTGGCGCTCAGCTGCTCACCTGTTCACACCAGACGCATATTTCTCTGCGCCTTTCCACAAGCGCGTCTGCTCGTGTTCATTCAGAGCAATTTTTTTCATCATGGAAATTAAATAAAATCATAAAGTAATTGAAGAGAGCTTGTTTTAAAGCAGAACTAAGTAAGTTTTTTCACCTCAATAAATGTTTTCTAGAGTCCCTGTGGGGGTAAACAAGGACTTGGCGGGGTGATTCGTGGGTCCCTCCCCTCCCTCCAGGGTCTGTGTCCTGAAAGCAGCACTTGCAACTTTCAGTGGATCGGACCCGACTAATCTCGCGAGAACAAACCTGCTTTACGGCACTCACACTCACGTACATAAATACAAGCATGAAGCCCTTGCCGTTGTTAGCCACGCCACCCTTAGGAGCGCAAAGATGACAATAATACTCACCTGTCGAGACATTTTCTTGGTTTTGTTTTTCTTTCTTCTTGCAAAAGCGTTCTCTGCGCGTTGTTGTTGGGGGGGCGGCGGCGGGGTGGAGGGGGTGGGGGTCTGCGGCTGGGGAACGTTACGACAGTGAGCTTTCACAGGGGACCAGTAGGGGGAGAGCGAGAGCAAAACTTACTTAGTTCTGCTTTAATTAGTCCTACTCTTAATTTGACATCATTCATCTTGACTTATCTCGTATTCCTCTCTCTCTTACTCTTTCCACTTTTGTGTTTAGACCCCCAAAACCCCGCCCTCTCAACGTAGTCAGCCCACTCCGTTGTGCTGTATGTGTATGTTTGTATATGTATGTGAGTTGTGTTTATTTGTATCTCTATAGTCTGTCTAGATACACAAATATGTCAAGCGTGGTAAGTGCTTTTATTTTCAAAATTGACTGGATTATCTCGTATGTTTTAGTGTGACTTCCTGCCAGAATTGTTGCAGAACGCTCGTGGCTCACGCAAAATTAGACCAGACACCGAAATGATCACGTCACGGCGCGGGCAGGTTGCACCACTTATTAGCAGCACTCCGTAACTGTGAACTACACCATAGGTTAACAAGGGCGCCGAATGGAAGCAGTCTCTGTTCCACGCTGCTTCTGCTCCTCTTCAGCACCACTTTCGCGTCCAGTGTGAACCAGGCCTAAGGGATAAAAACTTTAACTCAGAATTTGTCTTTAACATAACTTTATTAAAGCAGATTAGCAACATTACGATTACGAATTAAACTAAAATTCCAAAATCAACCAAGCAAATAATTCAATTTTATTTTTAACTTTATCTATAAACTGAGATGAGCATGGCTGATTCCGAATAGTTGTAGAATTTTTGCAGAGGAGGAGATTAACATCCAGTAGAGTCCACTGATGGCTCAACCCTGAAGAGGCTGTCCACTTTGGAAGAACCAAGTCCAAATCCCTGAAGCATAATGTCCACTCAGGAACAAATTAATTCCTATTATGTCTAAGTTTTATAAAAGAAACATTAAACTTGTTTGATTAACAACATTTCTGATCTCATGAGTTTCCCATTTGTTAAATTCATTTCTGAATACATTCAAAGTTTGTAAGATTACAATAACATCACAGAATGATCAAAGCAGAATCACAAAGTAATAAAGAATCACTAAATTCAAGGAGCTTTGTCATACAAATTTCATGACTTCATGTATCATCCCACGCTGTGCAAACGGGGAGCCTGAGTCTCCTTCCCTTTCAGGTCGGCCCATGGGGCGATAAAAGTTATTTTCTGGTCCGCTTTGTCTTACGCCTTGAATCATACATATGATGTACGTCAGTTTAATTGGTAGTTAATGATGTGCATTTTGATTGTTTCTCATGTGATCTCTGATTTATTTGCATTTTAAATTTTATAATTGAAATTACTACAAATCAGAAGTCACATATATGCTGTCACAGCATAACCAGCGATTTCTCCCCAGGGTAGTTGCTACAGTTTCCACATGTCTAGATTTATGGTGGTTTTCTCCACGTTTAATACTCCTTCCTTTGTTGTGGAAGAAGGATGTCAACCCAACACAGTTGTTTTACCAACCCAAATTTTACGAGACAGTCTGGAAAACTGACAGTTATTCTTCCTTAGCAACAGGGATATTGATGCCTCTGAAAATGTAAAGAATAGTCACTGATTAGCAAACACATCCTTGAATACCCTCCTCAGGATAGGAGCTAGTATGTTGGAAAACTTTTTTTTTTCAATTCTATTTCATCTGGCCCAGAGGATTTAAAGCTTTGTTGGGAACTAAAAGCCTCTTGGACTTCGATAACTGTTATGGGGCTGCTAAGATTACAAAAGACATCTTGCTACTTGAGGGTATGTTAAACAGTCAAGGGGATTCAGTTCTGACCAGTTACAGGGGGATATCTAGTAAAGTGTTAAATAGTAACAGGAAAAGGTACAAATTACCCCACAGTCTGTTGTAACAGTGGTTTGTGGCCCGGGTCTGTGATGCTAATGATTTGTTAAATTTATCACCAAATTCTTCTACTTAACCCTTTTGGTGCCGCAGTTTTCTGAGGATTTTGTCGCTCTATGTTGTTCTTTTTACCCTTCCCACACTCCACCAAGAGGTAAAAAGAATCAACTCACCCACTTTCATCCCGGTCTGTCTCCTCCCTGGATCCACTCCCACCTGCTCCTGGACTCCAACCACAATCTGTCCACCCTCCATCATCACGCCACCGATCACCCACCACTGGACATCACTCACCGTCTCCTGAACACACCACCACTGCTGCTGCTTCCTCAGTTCTCCTCCACATCTACTTCACCACTCCGACCCGTAAGCCTGATCTCAAACACACACCGCAGCTTATCAACTGCTCCACTAACCAGATCACTAACCTGTCTCTCCTCCACCGTCAGATCCTCCTCCCGAGTCCGACCCAGGCCGGGTCCTCAGTCATCACTGCATATTCACTGTTTGCTGTCTTTAATGTCAACTCTTGTGCATAATAAATAACACTGTTAATCCTCATCCCCGTGTGTGTTGGTCTGAAGTCTGGTGCAAGTATTAGAGTTCCTATAAACCTTGAACCATGACAAAAGCTCAATAAACAAAACACAACATAGATAAGATTTTATATATGAACCACCACCAGCAAGTTTGTTATTTTGCTCAGTATATTTGAAGATGTAATACGAGAACATACAACGGTTTGATAATAAAAGAGATTAGATAAACTTCTTCATAAAAGCACTCAAATGTTACTCAAGCTTGACAAAATATTTTTCTAAGCATGAGCTTGTGGAATTTGTTACATAAACCATCCCAACACCAACGGAAAAAAATCTCTGAAAACTAAAAGACACAGTGAGTAAAAACCTCTGGTAAGCAACACTTATCCTTTAATGGTGTTTACAAATAAAACTGACAAAACTACATTAACTTTATCTACATTACATGATAAATTGACCTTGATAATGTTTAGACTCACTTTGATTTCATTATTAGTTCAGTAGTTGTTTCAGATCACTCCCAAAATTTAATTTAGTCTTCTGACATTCCCTGCACATCCCGGAAATATCATCCACATCTACTCAGACCTCTTTCAGTTATGCTGGCAAAATAAAGTCAAAACAAAGAAAAATTCTACTTGTTGAAGGTAAAAACTAAATGATATCAAACATCAAATAGTGAAGAAAAATCTGCCAGTTTATTCTGTAGAACAGATGAAATTAAATTCCTCAATGTCATTTTTCTTAAACCACTGATGTTGTCCTCCAGTCTCCATGACTCCAGACATGTCACAGTCATCCATCTGTCCATCAGAGACCCAGTTCTTATGTTCGACTGCTTCATCGTTGACCCAGAACCATAAGTCTAGTACACAGCTGTAGTGCAGTCCCATCCAGACAAAAGGAGTC
>SSNP01000095.1:0-28075 GCA_006937955.1 Pachypanchax playfairii | reverse complement strand
GGGGGGGGGGGGGGGGGGGGGGGGGGGAGGCATTGGATGAGTAATTTTCACAACATTGAAGAGCACAGGGGGGTTGCGAGCCTGGCACCCCTATGGCTCAAGGCCTTGGTTTGTTGTTGTGGCTGCGGCATCCGCGCACCAGATGTAGCTGTGGTGTTCATGTTCCAAAATCCACCTTTAAGTCATTTCAAATGTTTGTCTTTCTGTTCACGATAAAATATCTTCACATTTCAAGTATTTTATTATTTTGTGCTCTATATGTACAATATCTGAAAAGTCAGTTCCAGGTTTCAAATCTATTTATGAGATTTTTTTAGTTAAAAAAGAAACTAAACAAATAATAAAAAGTATCATGATTTCATCATGATATCAGGATTTTTCAAACTTTTGATGTGATTTGATAATTAACATATTGTTACCTTCAGAATCTTTAAAAGAAAAACTCACCATCATAACAGATGAAGGATTTTTGTTTGTTACAGTTCTCATTCTTCCATCTGCCTCCATCATTAAACACAGTCATGGCACATTGACCAGAGTTATAAACATGATTGTTAAACTGTAGATTCCAGTGTCTAAAAGAGAAACTGCTTCCATCTGACCACCTCCATGTGTCTCTGAACAGACCGATATACATGGTTGTACCATGTACAACATGACTGAGTAGATTCTTTAGTTCTTCCTCTTGTGTCTGGTCCAGCTGGTTCAGTCCACTGATGAGATCTGTGTGTTTCTCTCTGCAGTAACTCTGAGCTTCCAGCCAGCTCTTATTCTCTTTAATAAATGGAAGTTCTGTGATGAATTTTCTGCGTAAAAATAGACAAAGCTCACTTCATGTCTATTTAGCTGAACATCATATTAGCAGAAACAGCAGCAACAAGATAAAATAACAGTTACACTGATTCAGATTTTTCTGGAATGTTTAACTGAAGTAGAAACTTTTGTCTCAGTCCTTTTAAGATTTGCTATGAAACATATATTTTTTAAACCACAAATAAAACTAGTTATAGTCCAAGTTTGATTTTATTCACAACTGAATTCAGGATTTCTAAAACTGACCATCATAACAGATGAATTTCTGTGGTGAATGACAAATTGTATCTCCCCATGTGAGATCTTTATTAATAAACCCACAGTTCTCAGGGCTTGTATCAGTTGGTTCTCCGTGGCTCCACTTTGTCTCACTCTCATTGAACTCCACTCCAGTCAGAGACCAGAACCACTTCCTGTTTCCACCTGTTTGATCAAACAGACCAATCCAAGCTTCCTTCATGTTCTGTGTTAAGTCATTGAGTCTCTTCATGTCTGTCATGTTGGACACTGTGACCAGGTCAGTGTGTTTCTCTCTGCAGTACTGCTGAGCTTCAGTCCAGTTCTTCTTCTCTTGAATGTAATGATACTCATAGAGCCGACATGTGTTGAAACAACACTGACCTAAAAACAGAGGAAATGTTTTAGTGCAGGCATCTCCAACCCTGGTCCTCGAGAGCTACTGTCCAGAATGTTTTAGATGTGCCCCGGCTCCAACACAGCTGAATTAATTAATTGAATTACTGCTTGGCCTGCTAATGAGTCATTCATTTGATTCAGCTGTGTTGGAGCAGGGATGCATCTAAAACATTCTGGACAGTAGCTCTCGAGGACCAGGGTTGGAGATGCCTGTTTTAGTGTTTAATAATAAATGATAACAGTTGCAGCTGGACATATTGATCCTAAATGCTGTCATGTTACTTCCTGTGTGATATAAAGGTGAGTCCCATCTCTTCTGACTCCATATGAATCTGGACTGTAACTGTAAATAGTGACTGTAGTTGTGCTTTAGATCAACTCACCCATCAGAAAGAGCAGAATCACACTCCACTGCATCTTTGCTCTGTCACATGGAATTATTTGACTCCAACACTTTGTCTCTGTTGGATGAAGGACACATTTAAAGACTTCATGTCCAGCTTTGAAAACCTGTAGCTCTCCCTCCACTGTACAGAGAAACAATGCTGGGAGAGCAGAGAGACTGAAGACAAACAGTAAACAGAGCAGACACAAAACAAACAGCTTGATGCTGATTTCTCTGAAAACTCTTAAATAAATCATATTAATAAACAGGTGATATTAAGTCTGATACTGATAATTATAGATAATTATAATAATTAATTACATTAAAACATGTTCTATAAAAACAACTAATGTTCATGATCTTAAAGCAGAACTAAGTTAGTTTTGCTCTCGCTCTCCCCCTACTGGTCCCCTGTGAAAGCTCACTGTCGTAACGTTCCCCCGNTTTAATAATAAATGATAACAGTTGCAGCTGGACATATTGATCCTAAATGCTGTCATGTTACTTCCTGTGTGATATAAAGGTGAGTCCCATCTCTTCTGACTCCATATGAATCTGGACTGTAACTGTAAATAGTGACTGTAGTTGTGCTTTAGATCAACTCACCCATCAGAAAGAGCAGAATCACACTCCACTGCATCTTTGCTCTGTCACATGGAATTATTTGACTCCAACACTTTGTCTCTGTTGGATGAAGGACACATTTAAAGACTACTACTACTAATACTACTACTACTACTGTCATTTAGCAGACGCTTTTATCCAAAGCGACTTACATTGAGAGAACATACAAGCAAGAAATCAAAGAGAAGGAAACAATATAAGGAGGCAGACTGTTTGGAGTCCAGTTTAATTCCGATGCTGATACATCAAGTGTATCAATTTTATTTATTTATTTATTTATTTATTTATTTATTTATTTATTTATTTATTTATTTATTTATTTATTTATTTATTTATTTATTTATTTTTTGTAGAGATAAACTCCCAAATCGCTATCATAAATCAATTCCACATTAAGACTGAAAGTGTTCTTTAAAGAGGTGAGTCTTAAGTCTGCTCTTAAAAGTAGCTGCCGACTTTGAGGATCGGACCGAGTTTGGTAGGTCATTCCACCATCGGGGCATAACAGAGGAGAAGAGTTTGGAACATGATCTCATGCCACGTTGTGGTGGAAGCGCTAGGCGTCTTTCAGCGGCTGAGCGTAGCTGACGCGTGGGAATGTAGATTTGGATGACGGAGTGAAGGTAAGTAGGAGCTGTGTGTGTTAGAGTCTGGTAAGCCAGAAGCAGAGCTTTGTATTTGATGCGTGCTGCAACTGGAAGCCAGTGCAGAGAAATGAGCAGCGGAGTGACATGAGCCCTCTTGGGCTGGTTGAAGACCAGACGTGCTGCTGCGTTCTGAATCATCTGCAGAGGTTTAACCGAGGACGCCGGAAGACCGGCCAGCAAAGAGTTGCAGTAGTCGATGCGGGACAAGACCAGGGCCTGGACCAGAAGCTGTGTGGTGTGGTCTGTCAGGAAGGCTCTGATTTTCCTGATGTTGTAAAGAGCGAATCGACATGAGCGAGCTACAGAATTAACCTGCTCCTTGAAGGACAGCTGGTTGTCCAGTATGACACCAAGGTTTCTGGCGGAGGTTTTGGGGAACAGCGTGATGGAGTCAAGCTGGAGTCAGTTTTGGACAGATTAAGCTGAAGGTGGCGATCCCTCATCCACGCCGAGATATCTGAGAGGCAGGCAGATATCCGCATTGAGACGGAGGTATCGTCTGGAGGGAAGGAGAGGAGGAGCTGAGTGTCGTCAGCGTAGCAATGGTAGGAGAAGCCATGGGAGCGAATGATCTCGCCTAATGAGGTGATGTATAAAGAGAAGAGGAGAGGACCAAGGACCGAGCCCTGCGGGACACCCGTTGCCAGCTCATGCAGACTGGACATCTGTCCATGCCACGAGACTCTGAAAGATCTTTCCGCAAGGTACGAGGTGAACCACGAGAGGACCGGCCCCGAGATGCCAAGCTTAGATAGCGTCGAGAGGAGAATGAGGTGGTTGACGGTGTCGAAAGCAGCAGACAGGTCGAGGAGTACGAGTACTGAGGAGAGACCAGCCGATCTGGCAACCCGTAGTGACTCTGCAACTGAGAGAAGAGCGGTTTCAGTGGAATGGCCTTGCTTAAAGCCTGATTGATAAGGATCAAGTAGGTCATTGTCATGGAGGAACTGTGAGACTTGAGTGAAAACGGCTCGCTCTAGGATCTTGGACATGAACGGTAGGAGCGAGACTGGCCGGTAGTTTCCTACCTGGGCCGGGTCGAGCGACGGTTTTTTCAGCAGCGGAGGGACAGTGGCTTGCTTGAAAACTGAAGGAAAGATGCCAGTTTTCATGGAAGAGTTTATAATGTGGGTTATTGCAGGTTTGACGGCAGGAAAAAATGCTCAGCAGGATATCTGTAGGAATCGGATCCAGAGGACAAGTGGTTGGATTAGATTCCACTATGAGTCGGGAGACTTCGTCCTCATTCAGTAAGAGGAAGGAGCAAGGACCTCATGTCCAGCTTTGAAAACCTGTAGCTCTCCCTCCACTGTACAGAGAAACAATGCTGGGAGAGCAGAGAGACTGAAGACAAACAGTAAACAGAGCAGACACAAAACAAACAGCTCAACTTGCTGCTGATCTCAGATCAGTTGAATCCTGAGAAATGAATTTCATTCATTCAAACTGAATGTTCACTTTTCCACTTAAAAAATGTTTATATTATTTTTTCCTAATGATTTTACACTGGCTGGGAAGCCAATCTTTAAAATTGGACCATTTGTTCACCCCTGGTTTGTGTAAGAATGTGCAAAAAGTACAAGAGCAAAAATGAACAGGGGCCAAATTCCTTGTGTGACTCTAAGACCCTGTCCAATGACAGAAGTTTGACAGAAACATTTTATTAGTCGAGCAGCTGAGACCGAGCACCATGTAGTTCTTTTTCTTTGAGATTTCACCAAATATCTATAAACCTGTAGCAGTACTGACCACAGACTTAAAGTTATTGTTTGCCTGAACTTTGATTTGAACTAAACTGCACACTGATCTGTCCTGACCTTTTTCAGTAAGATGTGACTGAAGGATAAACTTACTAGAGTACAATACACACAGCATTCATTACTTTTTTTCATCCAAATTCATGAAAATTAAAAAGAAAACTTGGATTAAAAAATATTTGATGAAAAATTACAAATTAAGCAAAATCAAATACATTAACATTTATTTTAAAAGGGAAAAAAATGCATTAAATAAGCAATTAGAACAGAAATCAGATTAAAACGTGTACCTGTTACTGTGTTTTCCTGCACTCCTTGAATGTGATGTCTCTTCTTGATGTTCAGATGAAAACTGATCTGAGTAACTTTATGATTTCTAACAAAGATGTCCTCACAGAGTTTGAATACTCAAATAAAGAGCATTTTTCCAATGAAAGAAGTTCTACTGTACATGAAGCACCTGAGGAAATATTTGAATATGGGGGAAATAATATTTACACAAGCTGAAGTTTTATGATCATTATATGTCATAATTTCCTTTTCCTTCTTTTAGCTGACTTCACTTTGTGTACAGTGCTCATTTTAGGACATCCTCAGACCAAAGAAAAACTTTGTACTTCAGGCAAAACAGCCTCAGAAATCAGATTTTACATCAAAAAGCATCAGATTTCAGGAAAACATCCGTCAGACTTCCGATCGAACGGCATCAGATTTCAGGAAAACATCCGTCAGACCGAACGATCCAACGGCATCAGAAAAAACAGACTCAGCCAAAATGGAAAGCTGCTGGGGTAAATATTTATCATGATCAAGTTACAAACCACTGGCTATATCACTTCCTCTGTCATTCACACACCTGAATGGTTAATGATGTGGGAACATTAAAACTACACCCGGTAATAAGTTTATTTCAAGTTTCAAGTTTATTTATTTATAAAGCGCCAGTTCATGACAAAGTCATTTCAAGGCACTTCACAGAAAAATCAACCAATCAATAATAAAACATTTTCTATCTAAGGAACCAGCCGATTGGGCTGAATTGTTATTTCAGCACAATCCCCCATCCTGAGCAAGCACAATTGGCGACAGTGGAAAGGAACGACTCCCTTTTAACAGGAAGAAACCTCTAGCAGAACCCGGCTCAGGATGGGCGGCCTTCTGCCTTAGCCGACTGGGGTCTGAGCTGACAGGAAAGAGACACAGACAAACACAGATGTATTTTGGCCAGTCGTCGTGTCTATAGAAAGATAAACAGAGAAACAGTTAATGGCAGCAGTAACAATCAAAGCAATTACAATTTGATGGTTCTAGTGGGAATATTTAATTGTCTGTTTATGTGAGATACACCCTCCTCAGAGGCAGCCAGAGTAAAGAAAGACAGCAGAGTGAAAAAATGTGGTCAGTATGTCCTCCGGCAGTCTAAACCTATAGCAGCATAACTAAAGGGAAAGTTCAGGAGAACCCAAGCTAACCCTAACTATAGGATTGTGTAAAAAGGAAAGTTTTAAGTCTATTCTTAAAACTACACAAGGTGTCTGCCTCACGGATAAAAAGTGGAAGCTGGTTCCACAGGAGAGGAGCCTGATAACTAAAAGCTCTTCCTCCCATTCTACTTTTAGAAATTCTAGGAACTACAAGCAGACCTGCAGTCTGAGAGCGAAGTGCTCTGTTAGGAGCATATGGAACAATAAGATATTTAATAGAAGCTGGAGCTTGGTCGTTCAAGGCCTTATATGTCAAAAGTAAAACCATAAACTTTATTATAGACCTTACAGGGAGCCAATGAAGTGATGCTAAAACAGGAGAAATATGGTCTCTCCTTCTAACTCTCATCAGAACTCTGGCAGCAGTATTTTGGATCAGCTGTATTTTGGATCAGCTGGAGGCCTTCAACAGCACTATTAGAACACCCTGATAATAATGAATTACAGTAATCAAGTCTAGAAGTAATAAATGCGTGAACTAAAGTTTCTGCATCCCTTTGATTCAAAATGCTCCTAATTTTAGCAACATTACGCAGGTAGAAGAAGGCCGTCCTGGTAACATGCTTTATATGAGAACTAAAGGACATGTCCTGGTCAAAGATAACACCCAGGTTCTTTACCTTCTTGTTGGAGGCCAAATTAATGCCATCCAACGTTGATGACTGACTACAAAACTTGTTCCTAAGATTCTCAGGCCCAAAAGTCACAACCTCTGTCTTGTCTGAATTTAAAAGCAAAAAATTAAGCGTCATCCAACGTTTTACATAATTAAGACAAGCTTGTAATGTCTGCAGCTGGTTGGTCTCATCAGGCTTCATTGATAGATATAACTGAGTATCATCAGCATAAAAATTGAATTTTATACCATGTTGTCTAAATAATTTTACCAAGCGGTAACATATACAGTGGGGCAAAAAAGTATTTAGTCAGCCACCAATTGTGTAAATTCTCCCACTTAAAAAGATCAGAGAGGCCTGTAATTTTCATCATAGGTATACCTCAACTATGAGAGACAAAATGAGGAAAAAAAAAAATCCAGAAAATCACATTGTCTGATTTTTAAAGAATTTATTTGCAAATGATGGTGGAAAATAAGTATTTGGTCACCTACAAACAAGTAAGATTTCTGGCTTTCACAGACCTGTAACTTCTTTAAGAGGCTCCTCGGTCCTCCACTCGTTACCTGTATTAATGGCACCTGTGTGAACTCGTTATCAGTATAAAAGACACCTGTCCACAACCTCAAACAGTCACGCTCCAAACTCCACTATGGCCAAGACCAAAGAGCTGTCAAAGGACACCAGAAACAAAATTGTAGACCTTCACCAGGCTGGGAAGACTGAATCTGCAATAGGTAAGCAGCTTGGTGTGAAGAAATCAACTGTGGGAGCAATTATTAGAAAATGGAAGACATACAAGACCACTGATAATCTCCCTCGATCTGGGGCTCCACGCAAGATCTCACCCCGTGGGGTCAAAATGATCACAAGAACGGTGAGCAAAAATCCCAGAACCACACGGAGGGACCTAGTGAATGACCTGCAGAGAGCTGGGACCAAAGTAACAAAGGCTACCATCAGTAACACACTACGCCGCCAGGGACTCAAATCCTGCAGTGCCAGACGTGTCCCCCTGCTGAAGCCAGGACACGTCCAGGCCCGTCTGCGGTTTGCTAGAGAGCATTTGGATGATCCAGAAGAGGATTGGGAGAACATCATATGGTCAGATGAAACCAAAATAGAACTTTTTGGTAGAAACTCAACTTGTCGTGTTTGGAGGGGAAAGAATGCTGAGTTGGATCCAAAGAACACCATACCTACTGTAAAGCATGGGGGTGGAAACATCATGCTTTGGGGCTGTTTTTCTGCAAGGGGACCAGGACGACTGATCCGTGTAAAGGAAAGAATGAATGGGGCCATGTATCGTAAGATTTTGAGTGAAAACCTCCTTCCATCAGCAAGGGCATTGAAAATGAGANATCCAGGTCTCGGTCAGGGCTAGGACCTGTATATCGGAGAGGTGCGGCAGAGAACTGATGAACTCTGTTTTGTTAACTGCGGACTGACAGTTCCAGAGGCCGAGGGTAACGGAGGATGTGGCAGCCCGACACGCCATGGGCTGGATGAGGCAGTGCGGATTACGTTGTCTATAGAGAGTGCGTCGAGGTCTGTGCCCAACTATGACTGGGATGTGTGATTTGCACATGGTGTCTGTGTAGTGGTTTGTACTTACTTTGCTCGGTGGACTCGCGCAGGTAGACTCGCAGGTCTTGACCCTCTGTGGTCTTAACCGATGTGGGACCAAACACGCTGACGCTCAGCCTAATGTGTCTGGCTATATACCTAACAATCACACAGTTGATTAGCTAAGCTAATTGCAACAGGCTGACACCCGCGTGACCGCCCCAGTATTACGTAACCCACGTCACCAGTTTCGCCCGGAAGTAAACAGTGACCGAACTCAGCTCACCTGAATTATCTGCTACCTTGCTCTACTGAAATCCCTGCTTGTTCTGCCGTGAACAGCAAGTTACTCGCTTTTAAACGGGATTTTTTTCCCCTCAAATCACGTGACCCGCGTCACGAGTCCTTTCCCGTATTTCCGCCCCAGTATTACGTAACCCGCGTCACCAGTTTCGCCCGGAAGTAAACAGTGACCGAACTCAGCTCACCTGAATTATCTGCTACCTTGCTCTACTGAAATCCCTGCTTGTTCTGCCATGAACAGCAAGTTACTCGCTTTTAAACGGGATATTTTTCCCCTCAAATCACGTGACCCGCGTCACGAGTCCTTTCCCGTATTTCCGCCCCAGTATTACGTAACCCGCGTCACCAGTTTTGCCCGGAAGTAAACAGTGACCGAACTCAGCTCAACTACCTTGCTCTACTGAAATCCCTGCTTATTCCAAAAAAGTATAGAACTGATGGAATTGAGCCAGCTGAGGAGGTGATGATATGAATAAAATCCCCCTAACGCCAGAGTCCGATCTACCAAGAACGAGTATTGAACCGAACGCTGCACGTTCCAGCTCCTCATGCCATTGGCCCGATGTGGCAATTCTTCTGGTGATTCAAGTGATAGCTGATCAACTTGCTCACTCACGCGTGCACATGCATGCACACACCTACACAAACAGTACCTAGATCATAAATCTGTTGCTTTTTTCTTATATATTTTTTTAAATGTTAAAATTGTCTATAAATGACTCTTTTTAGACATAAAATAAACTATCAAAAGTATTTTTTTACTGTTTAATTTTCACTTTCATAGTAGTAAAACATAGTTCAGATGTTGCATGAAATAAACATGAACATGAAATATTTACATCAAAGTCACTGATCTGCTTGAAAAACCTATTTATACAAAACGCTCTTTATCTCAGCTTTTAGTCCTGAAACATGTGGATTTTCATCAAAGTTGCTCTTTTGTACTGCGGCTGCCTGCTCACGCGCAATGTTTACGTCCTGCCCATCGCCCACGGAGCTAGAAATGTTAATAAAAATAAAATAAATGTGCAAGGTAGTTAATACCTTCTAGCCACAAAGCTGCAACTACAAAGCAACTAACCAACTGCTTTGTTGCTATTGGGCTTATATTTAAAATGTTTTTTTTTGTTTTTAAATTCAATCAGTTAACTTACATTTAAACCTTTGAAGTAGCTGCTGTCGGCTCCTCAACCGCCATGTTTTGAAAATACCGCAATGTATTCTGGGAAATTTGTGACCGAGGGAAGGCATCAAGGCACGTCCCATGTATCCTTGGTATGTTAGCAAAAAAGCTGGCAAACCAAGTACAGATGCCGCCGTAGCACAAGAACATTGGAATGCACCTTGGCGGGTCCCGATGACGTATCTCCTAGGCAACGAGGGTGGGACCAAGGCATCAAGGCAAGGTTCCTTGGCTCTGAGAAACACCCCCAGTGCATCTTACTGACAAAAGCGCATGCGCACAGACTTAAGTTAAAGGCCACAACAGTGGAATTAAAATATCACGTTCTCTCAACTATTTATTTTATGTTCACTGGACAAAACAGTGACTAAAGTGGAGTTAACTGTTTTTTCTGTGTTAACTTTTTGCGAGTTAAAACGTTACCCTGACTAAAAATTTTAAACTCTGCTAAAAAATTGTAAGTTGGACTTTTAACAGTGAATGTGGAGTTATTGAGACTTTTTGCACCATTTCTAATTTTGGGAATGTGATTTAAATCATCTGGTATATAGTGTAAATACATACAGTATACACTCACCGGCCACTTTATTAGGTACACCTGTCCAACTGCTCGTTAACACTTAATTTCTAATCAGCCAATCAAATGGCGGCAACTCAGTGCATTTAGGCATGTACACATGGTCAAGACAATCTCCTGCAGTTCAAACCGAGCATCAGTATGGGGAAGAAAGGTGATTTGAGTGACTTTGAACGTGGCATGGTTGTTGGTGCCAGAATGGCTGGTCTGAGTATTTCAGAAACTGTTGATCTACTGGGATTTTCATGCACAACCATCTCTAGGGTTTACAGAGAATGGTCCGAAAAAGAAAAAATATCAAGTGAGCAGCAGTTCTGTGGGCGGAAATGCCTTGTTGATGCCAGAGGTCAGAGGAGAATGGCCAGACTGGTTCGAGCTGATAGAAAGGCAACAGTGACTCAAATAACCACTCGTTACAACCAAGGTAGGCAGAAGAGCATCTCTGAACGCACAGTACGTCCAACTTTGAGGCAGATGGGCTACAGCAGCAGAAGACCACGCCGGGTGCCACTCCTTTCAGCTAAGAACAGGAAACTGAGGCTACAATTTGCACAAGCTCATCGAAATTGGACAATAGAAGATTGGAAAAACGTTGCCTGGTCTGATGAGTCTCCATTTCTGCTGCGACATTCGGATAGTTTCCCACCCCTGGTGCACAGCAGGTTGGAAAGATAACCGTACTATGGTTATCTTGTTAGTAACAGCCGAGTGGATGGCTTGTTAGGTAGCTAGCAAACAGCTGATGAACCGCGTTTATAAAAGTATAAATTTTAGCTCACCTCAAACTCCTTCTGCTGTGTAAATAGTCCACACAGCAAACGTAAAAGCCTCCAAGACTTGGTCCTGAGTTATTTTTTCTTTTGGGCCAGCAGCGGCCAGCAGTCTGTTAGCTATGTTCGTTTACACTGAGCGGCGCACAGTGCTTGCTACATATTGTATTGACTACTCTCTGGACAACGAGGAGTGTTTCCTAACAGGATTATCAACTCTAACTCTAAGAAAGTAGTAAGAAAATAATTGCTCACCTCGATTCTAGCCATGAATCTGGCAGTGATGGAAGCAGCACAACTTTCTTCGGTCTCCACTGTTGCTGCTGTGAGATGGCGCTGAAAGTTTTGTGCGCATGAAAGCTGCCGTTGACTGAGCAGTCTGTCAATCCCCCGAGCGTGTCGGTCATTGGCCGAACGCCATTTGGTCTCCAGTGAACACAAAATGTGATTGGACTAGAGTTTATACATTAGGTACCCCCCTCCCCACGCCGCGGAGAGAGAGAGAGAGAGAGAGAGGGGGTGGGGGGTGGGTGGGGGTCAGTTTCGAGTAGAGAATTTTCAGTTACGAGTAGAAAGTTTTCAGTTACGAATAGGGTTTTCAGTTTCAAGTAGAGAGTTTTCAGTTATAAGTAGAGAGTATTCTGTTACAAGTAGAGAGTTTTCAGTTATAAAAAGAAAGTTTTCAGTTATGAGTAGAGATTTTTCAGAGAGACAGATCTGTGCGCTGTGGGTTTCAAACATGGAAAACAAAAAAGTACTCAAGGTGAACTCTGCCAAAATGTATATTCTGAAACCGTAATTGTGACCAATTTGAAACTTTAAAGATGTATAGGTGAAATACTGTAAAAGATTTTGCAGAGATTAAAAACAAAAAATCGGGGTATCAAATCTTTTTTCAAAGATTCGAAAACAGTTTTCAGTCTTGCAAATATTTTTTTCAAGTGTTTGAAATCTCTCTTTCAAATTGGGAGTTTAACAGATTTCAAACATGGAAAACAAAATAATGCACAGGGATAACCGTGCCAAAATGCATTTTCTGAAGCTGTGTTTGTGACTAATTTGAACCTCTGAAAATGTATTGGTGAAACACTGTAAAATGATATTTGAAAAACATTTTCAAACTATTTGAATTTTTTTCAAGAAAGCTTTTTTTTAGAGATTTAAAACAATTTTTCGGTTTTACAAAAATATTTTCAGAGATTCAAAACCATTGTTTGGAGTTAAGATTATTGGCAGTATCCTGATCCCATATCCCTGTCCCTGCTGAAGAGAAGCACCCCCAGATCATGATGCTGCCACCACCATATTTGACAGTGGGATGGTGTGTTCAGAGTGATGTGCAGTGTTAGTTTTCCACCACATATAGCGTTTTGCATTTTGGTCTCATCTGACCAGAGCACCTTCTTCCACATGTTTGCTGTGTCCCCCACATGGCTTGTGGCAAACTGCAAACGGGACTTCTTATGGTTTTCTTTTAACAATGGCTTTCTTCTTGCCACTCTTCCATAAAGACCAACTTTGTGCAGTGCACGACTAATAGTTGTCTTATGGACAGATTCCCCCACCTGAGCTGTAGATCTCTGCAGCTCGTCCAGAGTCACCATGGGCCTCTTGGCTGTATTTCTGATCAGTGCTCTCCTTGTTCGGCCTGTGAGTTTAGGTGGACGGCCTTGTCTTGGTAGAGTTACAGTTGTGCCATACTCCTTCCATTTCTGAATGATTGCTTGAACAGTGCTCCGTGGGATGTTCAAGGCTTGGGAAATCTTTTTGTAGCCTAAGCCTGATTTAAATATCTCAATAACTTTATCCCTGACCTGTCTGGTGTGTTCTTTGGACTTGATGGTGTTGTTGCTTCCAACATTCTCTTAGACAACCTCTGAGGCCGTCACAGTGCAGCTGTATTTGTACTGACATTAGATCACACCCAGGTGCACTCTATTTAGTCATTAGCACTCATCAGGCAATGTCTATGGGCAACTGACTGCACTCAGACCAAAGAGTGCTGAATAATTACGCACACCCCACTTTTCAGTTATGTATTTGTAAAAAATATTTAGAATCATGTCTGATTTTCATTCCACTTCTCACATGTACACCACTTTGTATTGGTCTTTCATGTGGAATTCCTATAAAATTGATTCATGTTTGTGGCCGTAATGTGACAAAATATGGAAAAGTTCAAGGGGGCCAAATACTTTTGCAAGCCACTGTATTTCTCCATCGCCTCCTGAGCAGGACAGGCTGAACAGGCGACCCGCCTGAAGAGGAGCTCCAGGCAGAAGAGAGAGAGAGCCAGATCTCTGTTGAACACTTGTCCTAAGTGATGATAAACCATGGGAACATTGGTGAGGTCCGGTGGATTCTGGGGAACGTTGAAGCGGGAGCACATGCCGGAAGTGTGGAGTGTAAACAATTCTTTAAACAGAAAGGACTCCAGGAGACTATGCAGTGGTATGACCAGTCCGCCTGCAGATTATGGGGCTCTAACCAGGGATATCCCAGAACAATGGGAACCTGATTCAGGGCCTGATTATGAGACTTCATAATTTAGGTCTGGAACTCAGGAGTGTCATCTCCTGGCACAGAAATACCACTGCCAGCAACATTACCTGAGAAGAGTAAAAGGCAGAAAATCTAGCAGAAAGATGAGACAGAAAAGAAAAAGAAGAGAGAAGGAGAAGGAGGGCTGGAAACTGGGAAAAAGAATATTGCTAAATAAATAGACTGTGTGCAGGAAAACAAAGTGCTGGACGCAGCGTAAGACTAAATAAAAGGGGATTTCACACAGTGAATACTTTGACATTTTTTCTCTCACTATTATAGCACTGTATTAGATGAGATCCCCCACTGGTTCCAGTCCGCCAGTCTATCAGCTTCAAATACCACCAACATAAAAAAACCATGAAGAGTGACAGCGGGTCACAGCCCACCCAACATCTCTGCAGGAAGTAAAACATTAATGTCAGTGCATCATCAGGAGGTCACTCCACTGCCACTACCCCATGATTTGAGTTTAATCTCATTCAGACCAAAGTTGGATGGAAAACTGAAAAGACATGAATAGATCTGTTATTTCTGAAGGACTTTGTATCATCAGATGGTGGAAAGAATCTTTAATAAAAATGGATAAAAATTGTTCTTCTTTATGCCGCAACACAAAATCAAAGTGTACATGTAAAATATGTCTATTTGTCTTAACATACCTGCAGACTTGTTGCCTTTCAGCGAAAATCGCTGTTTTTGAAGCCAAATATGGCGTTCACATGAATTGTATAGATCCGAAGAGTGTGGGGGGGGTCGGTGTTGGTTTCAGCCACAGTTTCAGCTGGTCTTTACTAGAAACCTATTCGCAAAGAAAGAATGGGGCTCCATCTTGTCCACAAAACACCGTGTTGTACCGTATCACGTGTCCTCATTTGCCCAGTCACAGTCATGGAACCAGCAGCTCACCGTTAACCCCCTCCATGGATAACAGCTGCCAGTCCTGACTGTCAACTTTACTGCTTTTTGATGGATTTCATCACTTGTTTTGAGGTGAGTGATATCTGTCAACAGTTTAAGATGCTAATGTTATGTGTAAATGTAAATGTCCTGTATTTGTATAGTGTTTTCTAGTCATTCAGACCACTCAAAGCGCTTTCACACTACAAGGTTTTGCATTCACCCATTCACACAACCCGATATACAGTGGGGCAAAAAAGTATTTAGTCAGCCACCAATTGTGTAAGTTCTCCCACTTAAAAAGATCAGAGAGGCCTGTAATTTTCATCATAGGTATACCTCAACTATGAGAGACAAAATGAGGAAAAAATATCCAGAAAATCACATTGTCTGATTTTTAAAGAATTTATTTGCAAATTATGGTGGAAAATAAGTATTTGGTCACCTACAAACAAGTAAGATTTCTGGCTTTCACAGACCTGTAACTTCTTTAAGAGGCTCCTCGGTCCTCCACTCGTTACCTGTATTAATGGCACCTGTGTGAACTTGTTATCAGTATAAAAGACACCTGTCCACAACCTCAAACAGTCACGCTCCAAACTCCACTATGGCCAAGACCAAAGAGCTGTCAAAGGACACCAGAAACACAATTGTAGACCTTCACCAGGCTGGGAAGACTGAATCTGCAATAGGTAAGCAGCTTGGTGTGAAGAAATCAACTGTGGGAGCAATTATTAGAAAATGGAAGACATACAAGACCACTGATAATCTCCCTCGATCTGGGGCTCCACGCAAGATCTCACCCCGTGGGGTCAAAATGATCACAAGAACGGTGAGCAAAAATCCCAGAACCACACGGAGGGACCTAGTGAATGACCTGCAGAGAGCTGGGACCAAAGTAACAAAGGCTACCATCAGTAACACACTACGCCGCCAGGGACTCAAATCCTGCAGTGCCAGACGTGTCCCCCTGCTGAAGCCAGGACACGTCCAGGCCCGTCTGCGGTTTGCTAGAGAGCATTTGGATGATCCAGAAGAGGATTGGGAGAACATCATATGGTCAGATGAAACCAAAATAGAACTTTTTGGTAGAAACTCAACTTGTCGTGTTTGGAGGGGAAAGAATGCTGAGTTGGATCCAAAGAACACCATACCTACTGTAAAGCATGGGGGTGGAAACATCATGCTTTGGGGCTGTTTTTCTGCAAGGGGACCAGGACGACTGATCCGTGTAAAGGAAAGAATGAATGGGGCCATGTATCGTAAGATTTTGAGTGAAAACCTCCTTCCATCAGCAAGGGCATTGAAAATGAGACGTGGCTGGGTCTTTCAGCATGACAATGATCCCAAACACACCGCCCGGGCAACGAAGGAGTGGCTTCGTAAGAAGCATTTCAAGGTCCTGGAGTGGCCTAGCCAGTCTCCAGATCTCAACCCCATAGAAAATCTCTGGAGGGAGTTGAAAGTCCGTGTTGCCCAGCGTCAGCCCCAAAACATCACTGCTCTAGAGGAGATCTGCATGGAGGAATGGGCCAAAATACCAGCAACAGTGTGTGAAAACCTTGTGAAGACTTACAGAAAACGTTTGACCTCTGTCATTGCCAACAAAGGCTATATAACAAAGTATTGAGATTAACTTTTGTTATTGACCAAATACTTATTTTCCACCATAATTTGCAAATAAATTCTTTAAAAATCAGACAATGTGATTTTCTGGATATTTTTTCCTCATTTTGTCTCTCATAGTTGAGGTATACCTATGATGAAAATTACAGGCCTCTCTGATCTTTTTAAGTGGGAGAACTTACACAATTGGTGGCTGACTAAATACTTTTTTGCCCCACTGTATAAACCCGGGGGGAGAGGGTAGGGGCTAACACTCACACAACCCGATACGCAGATCGGGGGGCAACATGGGGTTCAGTATCTTGCCCAAGGACACTTCGACATGTGGCGGTGGAAGCCGGGATCGATACACCAACCTTCAAATTGGAGGACAACCGCTCTAACCACTGAGCCACAGCCGCCTGTCTGACGGATGTGTCTGATCCGTATTATGTTAACGTCGGTTGTCGCCAGTGTGCGCCTCGACACTAGAGTACCGCAAGAGACTTTTTTCTTTTTTTTTCTCATTCCACTGAATCTATTAAATCATCTCGCTGTCCGTCTCTTTCAATCCCACCTGTCCATAGATTTATAAAGCCAACTAAAAAGGAAGTTTACATTCACCCTTTTAAAAATAAATGAATAAAACTTCATCTAAAAAAATCTGGTTTGAATCACAATGTTTATCAAGACAGCAAACTGACTGTAGTTATAAGAATATGAAAACTATAAAATGTGGTGATATCATATTAAATTGAAACTAAAGTTTATAAATAACTCAATACACAGACAGGACTGAACTTGCTGGAATGTTGCCTACATTAATACAATATCTCAGACTGGGGGGTTAGATTATAACAGATTTGTTGGAAACTTCTCTGATGTTGGATAAATATCCTGCTCCAATGTGACAATAAAGTTTAACCAACAAACTTCTCTCTGATGGCTAATAAATCATGTTCCTTCTGTCTTCATCCCCAGAGTCAGAAATGATTCAGTTTTCATTTTATTTCAGTTATATCGAATAGGATAATTTTAATGAATTACATATGAAAAATTGTGTCATGAGCACTTTATTTTTGAATATTAGCCTTCATTAAATTCAAAGCAAATCCTCTAGGAAGGTTATCTCCACTGTTCCTGCATTGTAACTGATTTTAATTGATTCACATTATTCTAGTAAAATAAAACTATACAGGAGCGTCTCTGACCAGATGCAGTTGGAGTTAATCTAAATAAACATTTATGCTCATGAAAAAACACCCTAGAAAACCTGATAATACCTGGATTATTCTTTTTCAGGATGAGAGAGCTGAGGGTGGAGTTGGACTACCAACCATCCACTAGCGCTGCTGAGAGTAAAGCAGAAGTAACAAAACAAGAAAGTGTGACACAAGATGCACATGGCAAAGCAGAGGAAACGGGTCATGGAAAGGCTGGTCCAGACCAACAGATTAAAAAAAGAATTTTGGTTTTGTTCATCAGTTGCAGTCTGTCTCAAGACCAGGTTTTAGTTTTCTGCTAGACCGTTTAGCATTTAGGATGCTGGGAGCTTCATTTTGTACTGCAGATTTGTTCTTACAATAATAAATGTGCTTTTTCATGTAAAGTAGTTGTTGCTATTTTTTCCTTTTATTATCCTGTAAGACTACATCAAAATGCTATTTTATCTGTTAAATTCACAACATTTTTCTGAGGGGGGGATTCCCCCAGACCCCCCTACAGGGTTTTGGTTGTCACCTTTTTCACACCCTCTGAGTTTGCAGGTATGCTTAAATGTTGCCACTTGTCTGGAAACTGAATTCATCATCTGTATTTATAACCAAGTTTCAAAAATCTATGATTGCTGTTCGTCAAATGATGTCAAAATAATAATATAGGATAAAAAACTTGAAATCCTTTCTGACACTTTAAAAACTTTAGAATGGATGTTGGACAAACAACAGCTTTAACACTGGCTAAACTGTGAGTTTTTATGTAAAATGACTCCCAGGGTTCATTATCAAATCAATGAAGAGTCCTGCTGACTTCTTTTGTTGACAGTTTTTGTTTTGGAAAGTCAACAATCGGTTCTTCCTTTTGAAGTACTTTTTTGTTCTGGTTTGGGCGCTGTGCTGATTGAGGGATTTTTGCTTAATTTGTCAATTTTTTGCCACTTGTTATAATATGTATTGTTATGTTATAATGTTTATAACATAATGTTGATCAGCTGTTGATCCCACAACTCTTAACACTGGTCAGAGTCCTGCCATCTATAAAAATACTCTGATGACTCTGCAGTTGTTGGTGGATCAGAGACAGACAAGAGACCAAGTCCAGAGACCTGGTGGACCACTTTGTGTCCTGGTGTGGGAACAATCATCTCATTTCATATGTGAACTAGATGAATTGCATTTCCTGTGGATATGCAGTGTGAATGCTGGAAGCTGGAAAAAGTGAGTTAAATGCAGCTGAATGAATTAGCT
The DNA here is from genome assembly GCA_006937955.1 of Pachypanchax playfairii. Lineage (NCBI taxonomy): Eukaryota > Metazoa > Chordata > Actinopteri > Cyprinodontiformes > Aplocheilidae > Pachypanchax > Pachypanchax playfairii. Next base: position 9,202 of record SSNP01000095.1, on the reverse strand, counting down.
GAATTAGCTAGATGTAGCTGAAAAAGTTTAAATTAGCTGAATTAATTAGTTTAAGTCTGCCAAAAATGTTTAAGGAGAACTGATGTTTAGAAGAAACCTAACTGACAATAATAGCTGAATTATTTTGCTAAATGTACTAAAAGAAGTTGAATTTGCAAAGTGCAATTGAAAAAGCTTATCTTACCTACATTAGCTCAATGCAGTTGGAAAAGCCTAAATGAGTTGAATTAGCTAAAACAAGCTGAAGGGCTTAAAAGAAGCTGAAAAGCTTTAAATGTGCTGAATTAACAGGGGGAATCTGCTAAAACTGCATAAGCAGTGCTTATGTATTCAAAAGTATAACTGTTAATATTAGCTGAAAGGTTTTATTGAATAGTTGATGAAATGACACAAAGCAGAAAAGTGGAAGGTCAGAAGCTTTAAAACAGTCATGAGAGAAAAGATAAAAACATAATGAAAAAGCCTTTACACAGTAATCCATAAAAAACTGGGATTTAGACTCAGTGTCATTGCCATGGTAACCCAAAAATTTAATATAGAATAGAATAGAATAGAATAGAATAGAATAGAATAGAATAGAATAGAATAGAATAGAATAGAATAGAATAGCCTTTATTGTCCTTGTACAGTGTACAATGAAATTTGAGCGCTTCTCACTTGGTGCAAAAATGTAAAACAATCAAAACAATCAAAAACAATCAAGTATAAGTAAAAACAACAAAGGGTACTAATAAATGACACTATATACACTTTATTACACGTTGATCAATATGATCAGTAATGTGTGAAATTTTGTGGGCTGATTTTATCTGGTTTTGTTGTTATTGTTCACTACAGAGATAGCTTTTGGAAAGAAGCTATCTCTGAGTCTGTTGGTCCTGGTTTTGTGTGACCTGTACCGTCTTCCTGATGGTAACAGGTTGAAGAAAGAGTTACTGGGGTGGGAAGAGTCCTTAATGATGTTGCCAGCTCTGCTGAGGTAGCGAGAGTTAGCGATGTCCTCCAGGCTGGGCAGAGAGCAGCCAGTGATCCTCTGGGCTGTGTTGATCACTCTCTGCAGAGCCCTCCTGTCTGCCACTGAGCACCCCGCGTACCACGCAGTGATGCAGTACGTCAGGATGCTCTCTATGGCGGCTCTGTAGAAGGTGACCAGCAGCCTCTCCTCCAGGTTGTTTCTCCTGAGCACTCTCAGGAAGTGGAGGCGCTGCTGAGCCTTCTTCACCACCACTGTGGTGTTTGCAGACCAGGAGAGATCATCAGAGACCTGCACGCCCAGGAACCTGATTGAGTGGACCCTCTCCACCCAGTCACCGTGGATGTAGAGAGGGGCCAGGTCCTCTCCGCCCCTCCTGAAGTCCAGGATGAGTTCTTTTGTTTTTGTGGTGTTCAGCTGAAGGTTGTTGGCCGAGCACCACACAGTCAGTCTGTTGACGTCATCTCTGTAGTCAGACTAATCCCCTCCTGAGATGAGTCCGACCACCGTGGTGTCATCCGCAAACTTTATGATGGTGTTTGAGAGATGGGTCGGGAAGCAGTCGGATGTATAGAGCGTGAACAGGAGGGGGCTCAAGACACACCCTTGTGGAGAACCAGTGCTGAGTGTGATGGTGCTGGACAGGTGAGGGCCGAGTCTGACAGACTGCGGGCGGTCAGTCAGAAAGTCTTTGACCCACAGGCAAGTGGGGAAAGAGAGACCCAGGTGGGACAGTTTCTGGACCAGGATCTCCGGGATGATGTGGTTGAAAGCTGAGCTGAAGTCCAGGAAGAGCATCCTCACGTAGCTACCCTGGTGCTCCAGATGACTCAGCGCGGTGTGGAGCGCTATGGTAATAGCGTCCTCTGTGGACCGGTTTGATCTGTAGGCGAACTGGTGGGGATCCAAAGTGGGGGGCAGACAAGCCCTGATCTACTGACAGACCAGTCTCTCAAAGCACTTCATGACTACAGGCGTAAGTGCAACAGGCCTGTAGTCGTTTGGGCTATCCACTGCTGACTTTTTAGGGATGGGGATGATGGTGGAGGTTTTGAGGCAGGGTGGGACGATGGACAAGGACAGGGACAGGTTGAAGATTTCAGTGAAAACTCCACTCAGTTGGTCAGCACATGCTCTGAGTACCCTACCTGGCACTCCGTCGGGGCCGGCCGCCTTCCGGGGGTTCACCGACCTTAACACACGTCTCACCTCATGCTCCTGAAGTGTCAGTGTGTCTGTGCTGGGGGTGGGTGGGAGTGGTGTGTCAGCTGAGGGCCTGGCCGTCTCAAAGCGGGCAAAAAAGTGGTTAGGCTCCTCTGCCAGTGACATGTCAGTCCTAGCTGTTTCCCTGTTGTTGCTTCTGTAGTTAGTTATGTGATTTATCCCCTGCCACATCCTTCTTGGGTTGTTGTCAGCGAAGTGGTCCTCAATCCTCCTCTTATAGGCTGCCTTGGCTTCCCTGATGCCTCTCTTCAGGTCTGCCCTGGCCCCTCGATATGCTGCTCCATCTCCTGACTTGAAGGCAGTGTTGCGGTGTTTTAGGAGAGACTGCACTTTGCTGTTCATCCAGGGTTTTTGGTTAGGAAACACCCTGACCCTCTTGTTGACGGTGACAGTGTCAACACAGTTTCTGATGTAGGAGAGTACAAGAATCAATTTGACATGATGGTTCACTTCTAATGATCGAGCACAGTAAAAAAACCAAGTGTCATAATAACACCTAAAGAGTTTAATTTAACTTGGTTTCAGATAATATTTGGTCCCACTTGAAATTAGAGTAAAATTTACTCTACAGTCAGAGTCAATTTTACAGTGTCAATTCTAGTCTTTTTAGAGTAAAAATTAACAATGGAATGTGTAAAATGATTTATCACTATTAACACTGAGATGGAGTTTCATAGAACTCTCTCTGTAGTTAAAATAAGTGTGGTTTATTACTCGAGTTGAAGTTTCACACCAACAATGTCATATGTTACTTAAGAGGGTCGCACGCCCCCAGTCTGGACATCAAAGGGGCCTTCGTCACAGGTGGGAGAGAAAGACAAGAGCTAATCCCTCCCAACATTCTAGCCAATGCTAGCATGGAGTACAGCCACAATATAAACACAACTGATTTAGATTTAAGCTGGAATATATGGGTTGCTAAGTCAGGTTTGAGTCATGATTATTAAACGCTTTACAAGACCAACTGATTTTAATGATGTAGTAGGTGTAAAATATTGAATATAATGTTGAGCTGCATGTCTGTCTTTATTTTCACTCTCATATGGAGCTTTATAACATACAAATTTACAAGTAAATCACCAATATTGTCTCCAAGTGCATTTTGGGTAAAACTCTAACTTAGTCAACAGGGTAGAGTTAAAATCTTCACTGAAGGGTGTGTAGAGTTTAACACTAACCATTTAACTCTATAGTTTGAGCAGGTTTACTCCCAATATAGTTTTAAATACTCCATCTAGGTTAAAATAAGTTGACTCTGACATATTAACACTCCAGTTTTTACTGTGAGCAGACTTCTTTAATATACTACATGGGGTAACAGATCCTACTGTGTGTCTTATTATGTGTCATTTTAACAGGGTTTCATGTTTTTTTGTGAATTCTGTTGCTATGGTAACATGAAACCTGATGTAAACATTATTATCAACTTCTCCTGCACAGGAAAAATGGCAGAGTAAATTTTTCGGAGTTATCATAATTTTCATCTGAATGAGTAATTTTTACACGGTTTAGACTAAAATCACTTCGATTGAACGTTAGGATTGGAGCAAAAAAGAAGAGGATATTCTATTGGAGTAAAATTGCAAGATCTCGCCCACTGAAGGTTCTTAAGTTTCGTTTCTTCCGACATTTTAAGATCCCGCAGTGGCACGGAGGTGACCAGTATCTGTGTGCAAGGTAAGTCTGAAAACTGAATGTAAATATATTGTCGACTCATTTAAATGAGGGTTTTTAACGTTTTTATTAGTAAGACACCACTAGTTTAAAGATGCCATGTTACTGTGTGTGTGTGGGAGGGAGAGGGATAAACTGAGCGATGGCGGGCTAACAACGGTTGCACTTCTGCTGCCTAAAATAAGCCATTTTGAACAACTGAAACTTAAAGGAACTAAAGGCAGCTTTACAAAATCTGACTCAGTGCTGCCGCGACAGGCGCTGTGGCTAACTGCAGCCACCAGCCAAGCCGCCACGGGAGCGCGCACAGACACTTTACAGACTGTTCGTCTTCACAGCACTGCACCGGGGAGGCTAACATACTTCACGTCAGGTCTCTCCACTCTGTTATTTGATTTGATCTCATCATTTTCATACTGTATCAGGCTCTAAACACGACCTATAATGTTTTCTCACCTGGTCACAAGGAAATGAGCCATGTCAGCATCCGTTTTCACTCCCAAATGCAGCTGAAGTTCCCTCCATGAACCGAACGCATATCCAATATTTATGCGGGTGCCTGCCCGGCTTCGGCCATATTTTTTTTTAGACTCACGAGATGCCGCTGATAAAGTCTTTTTTTTCTTCGTGGTGCCACTTTTTTGGGGGGTGAGAGTGGATGCAGGTCGTTTGCTGGCTGCAGAAACATCCATAAGTAAACCTTCAGTGTTTGAATCCAAATCCACGGCGGCCATGTTCTTCCTGTTCAAGAGCTGTCGGCAACGCGCATGCAGCGTCAATTTACGTCACATCCCTACAACTGCGCGGGAAATTCGGACGTCGAACTGCAGCGCATTATGTAGCACACAGCGTTTCCAAGGCAACAGACATATATGCGGATGGCCTCGTTATTTTGGGTTTTTAATGCTTCATGACCCATTAGCATTGAATAAACTGGAAATGCATGTGTAGTTTTTCACAAATCTTGCCTTATGTCCCTTTAAATGCTTCATATCAGTGTTGTACAGCCCTACCTGAAATGTATATACACTTGAACGTTTTCACATGACGACATTGTCGCTAATTTTAAACCGACTGACCCGCTCGTGTTACTACGAAGCTAGCGCTGCTAAAGTGGACGTGTGTAGCTAGTTTTTTGACATAGAAAAAGGCGCGGAAGGGCTATGAATTATTACTCCGCACATTATCCAGAATGTGAAGCATCTCAAAGACTGGAGTAATATTTTAATTTGAACACGACTGTCGTAGTCACTCATTGTTGGTGTCGGTCTAAGCAGGTTTAGCTTGAATTTGAGTAACACTGCTGTCGGTCAGTTAAAAAAAAAATTCAACAGCGTATGTTTAAAATGCATTTCACATGGCATCATACGGCACTGATGATTTGTCTCTCGGTTCTAGATGTACAGTAGAAGTTGGCTACGTTTAAAGTCCGACAGGCGACATTGCTGAATAAAACAGCCCTCATCTTAATATCTCCAGCCTTGTGCTGTTACTGCTTGGTTCTACTACATGCTCAACACACCCGGCTTCAGTCCTGGCGTGTTTTTAATGAAAAAATTAGGAAAAAATGATTGAAACCGCACAGATTCTGCCAGCGTGCTCAGCTGCAAAGCATGACAAAGTGGCAGCAGGAGAGAGGGAAAAGTGTCGCGCTGGAGAGAAAGGGAGACAGATCGAGACTTTTACAACAAAGAACAAAGTCCCCAGAGAACTTAAGTGTGCATTAACTGATATTTGCTGGTCAGGATTTAGAGGGGGGACGATCTGCGCTCTGCTGATGATCGCTCGTCAGAGACAACGCAGCAGGTGCAGCTCATGAGGGGAGGGGGGCTTCGGGGGGGTGTACGCGGGAAAAGGGGATAGAAGTTTTCCATAAATGGGTCAAAGACTGACGAGCCTGTGGGGTATCACGGAGAAATGGATCTCATAGATGCTCGTGCATGTGATTTCCTGTCTGATAATTTGTGATGAGGTTCCAGAAATTCTCATCCATAAACAAACGTACAGATAAGTCACCAGAACCAGGACAAACACCAGCCAAACTTCAGGTTTCATGGCTGCTATGATCAAATCTACCGTTGACATCATCAAAAGCAAAAAAAACAAAACTGCTGAAATTACAATTCATTCCTGTTCATTTATTCTGAGGATGAGTGGATGAAAAAATTAAACATCTACTGTGTTAATGTTTTTGGAAAATTGTTTACTGAATTTTACCAGGTGATATATAAATAAGATGAGCAATTTTACTCTCATTAAACTGATTAGTGTCAGCTAACACAAGCCTCTTGACTCACAGTGTGTAGTGTTTTTTAAACTAATATCTCACTAAACTAATTGGGATCCAAATTGCCATTAAGTACCATAAGCGACTAGTATACTTCAGTTTACATCATAACTAAGGCCCCTATGGCAAAAAACTGGCGTTCTCCTTTAAAGTAATCAGTTATGGGGCTGTTTGGATTACAGTTATATTTCCTGTGATGGCACGTTGCTCACTGTTAATTACACCAATCTGTTTTAGATGGATTTGTGGATCAGCTAAATTGTTCAAGCAGCTCCTTTAACAGTTCCATTGGAGAAACTGAAGTGGACTCTGATGATACCATAATATTGCAACGTGGTCCTACAACAAAACAGAGAGCTGAAGATGCTTCTCTTGCCCAAGTAAGCTATGCAGATTAGTGTACTTCCTCCCAGAATGTTTACATTTGTGGTGACTACAGAGATTTGTTGAAGTCAAACACTCATTCCAAGTTCTTTTTCTTTACTGGCACAAGAAAAGTTGGATATGGATTTGACTGGTATTTTCACAATATATTTATTAATATAATGATGCATTTTTACTATCACTTAGATGATTGAAAATGTTTTGAAGAACAAGCCAGGAGGAGACACGATCATCAATGAGTATGCTCGGACAAAAAGCCTAACAGACAGCAGACGGCGGGACATGGTCAAGATATTGGTTGCACATATGACAAGTGAACATGGGTATGCTGAAAGCTTTTGATGCACCTCCCACATTTATTTTTCTAAAGGTGTCATTTATACCTTCAACAATGCTCATAATTTGTATGTCTGTAGGAGAAGTCCTTCAAGACGTGTCAAAGAGGACTATGCGAAGGGTATCATAACCTTGTTCCCTTACCTGGCTGATCCAAGGAGCAGGTTTGGCTATGTATGTAAAAAAAAAAAGGGGGGGGGACAGCGGTTGAGTATGAGTAGAGTTTTTATTTTTGCAAGTCCTCAATTTGTGCCACGTTAACCTCTGTAAGGTTAAGAACCACAGTGCTGAACAAGTGCAAATGCTTAAACTGTAATATTAAAAAGTATAAAGATTTTAGCCATGTTATTCAACATGGCCACGTTCCAGACATGTGAACTACATCTCTAAATTACAAACATTGTTTATGGTTGTCTTTGCTTTGATTATGTTTTGCATTTTTCATCTACTTTTTAGGAGCATTACTACAATGAAGAAGATGGAAGTGGTTATCTGGCTTGGAGACTAAAGTTTGTCCAAAAGGAAGCTTCTAAAGGACAAAAGAAGGCCATCGGACCATCAAAAACACAAACAGGTATGTGCATTTGTAGTAGTTGGAATTCAAGGATCATTCATTGTCCACATTTCATCTTTGGACCAAACTTGGCACTATAAATGTACTTATCAGGTTTTTTTTGCTCCCAAGTCTTAAGTAATTTGATTTTGAGTGATTAGCATACAGCCACATGAGGGGGCTCTTGGCTTGTGACAGCTGCATACTGCTGCTCTAAGAGCGAAAATCTGAAACAACTTTTCTCTGCATATACAGTTCATTTTGGACATTTGGTTGTACTGACTGTGAGGTGGAAAAAGTCGGCAACTGACCTGTCCATCCTTCTCATCAATAATGCTTAGGATGATTAACAAGCATTAATTTAGTATGTAAAGCATCGTTGCCAATGTTTAGAAGCTGCTAATCACAGCCCTCTTGGCTAAATAAATGTACACATACAGTCGTCGTCAATATTATTCAAACCCTCCAACTGAAGAAAATGCTGAATTCATGATAGAAAATCAAACAAACTAAAAAAGTAATACCAAATAAAAATTTAATAAATTACAGTTGAGTAAAAGAAATATTTCTTTTGAATTGTAGTTAAAAAGAATAACTTTGACTAAAATAATCAAACTGTCCGAGACAAACTAGAGTGCTTTGCTCATGAACAGTCCAGCCAGCATGTCCATGTGGGGCCCATAAGGGTTCAGTTTGGGCAATGTGGGTATTGAGTGGGCATGGGCTGAAACTGGGCAAAATTTGTAGGTCCCCTTTGGTTTCAGTAACATGGGCCCCATATGTGAAGCCCATGTGAGCTGCCTCTGTGAGGCCTATATGGGATTTATGTGGGTTAAGTGGGCATGGGCATAAACCGGGCAAATTTAAACAGGGCCCATATTTTCTAAGAAATATGGGCCCCATATTGGAAGCCCATGTGGGCTGGTTAAAAGGGCCCCATAAAGTATAAAGTTGGGCTGAGTGAGTGTGGGTTGGAACTGGGTAACATGGAATGGGTCCTATGTGGAATATAAGTTGGCTAACTGGGCATGGTATGGGACTGGGAAACACTATGTGGGACCCATTTGATTTTAGTTACGTGGGCCCCACATGGGGAGCCTCTTTCAACTGGCTAAATGGGCCCCATAAAGTATAAAGGTAGTCTAAGTGAGTTTGGGCTGGAACTGGGTAACATGGACATGGTCCTATGTGGAAAATAAGTGGGCTAAGTGGGCATGGGCATAAATGGGGCAATGTCATGACTGGTTTTGTAATGCTAGAACCCTCTTACAAGCACAACTCCAGGACGACAAAACAGTTTTAAAGCTGGAGTGCGTAACTTCTGTAACTTCTGTCGCCCCCTAGCGGAATTTTTGCGTCATTACAACAATAAAGCTGGCGCTTCCATATGACGTACAGTGGGGCAAAAAAGTATTTAGTCAGCCACCAATTGTGTAAGTTCTCCCACTTAAAAAGATCAGAGAGGCCTGTAATTTTCATCATAGGTATACCTCAACTATGAGAGACAAAATGAGGAAAAAAAATCCAGAAAATCACATTGTCTGATTTTTAAAGAATTTATTTGCAAATTATGGTGGAAAATAAGTATTTGGTCACCTACAAACAAGTAAGATTTCTGGCTTTCACAGACCTGTAACTTCTTTAAGAGGCTCCTCGGTCCTCCACTCGTTACCTGTATTAATGGCACCTGTGTGAATTCGTTATCAGTATAAAAGACACCTGTCCACAACCTCAAACAGTCACGCTCCAAACTCCACTATGGCCAAGACCA
>SSNP01000094.1:2240318-2258569 GCA_006937955.1 Pachypanchax playfairii | reverse complement strand
CCATATGATGTTCTCCCAATCCTCTTCTGGATCATCCAAATGCTCTCTAGCAAACCGCAGATGGGTCTGGACGTGTCCTGGCTTCAGCAGGGGGACACGTCTGGCACTGCAGGATTTGAGTCCCTGGCGGCGTAGTGTGTTACTGATGGTAGCCTTCGTTACTTTGGTCCCAGCTCTCTGCAGGTCATTCACTAGGTCCCTCCGTGTGGTTCTGGGATTTTTGCTCACCGTTCTTGTGATCATTTTGACCCCACGGGGTGAGATCTTGCGTGGAGCCCCAGATCGAGGGAGATTATCAGTGGTCTTGTATGTCTTCCATTTTCTAATAATTGCTCCCACAGTTGATTTCTTCACACCAAGCTGCTTACCTATTGCAGATTCAGTCTTCCCAGCCTGGTGAAGGTCTACAATTTTGTTTCTGGTGTCCTTTGACAGCTCTTTGGTCTTGGCCATAGTGGAGTTTGGAGCGTGACTGTTTGAGGTTGTGGACAGGTGTCTTTTATACTGATAACGAGTTCACACAGGTGCCATTAATACAGGTAACGAGTGGAGGACCGAGGAGCCTCTTAAAGAAGTTACAGGTCTGTGAAAGCCAGAAATCTTACTTGTTTGTAGGTGACCAAATACTTATTTTCCACCATAATTTGCAAATAAATTCTTTAAAAATCAGACAATGTGATTTTCTGGATTTTTTTTCCTCATTTTGTCTCTCATAGTTGAGGTATACCTATGATGAAAATTACAGGCCTCTCTGGTCTTTTTAAGTGGGAGAACTTACACAATTGGTGGCTGACTAAATACTTTTTTTGCCCCACTGTATTCTAGACAGACAAGTTGCTTGGTCAGCCTTCCAGAGCATCAGGGTGTGTTTGTGTATTTTCTTGTTTGTTCAGAAAACAGTTTCCTGTTAGGCCGGTTTTTTAGCGTGAGGACAGTGAGTCAGTGTTTATGTCTGTGACAACTTCTGTGGGAAAAGAGCAGCTTTGATTTTCTTCCTGGTTCTGTGATCATGCAGCACCAGGTAAAACCCTTTTTAATTATACAAGACAGTTCCAGTAATCAAGTTGAAGTTTCTCATAGTGAAAGATGAGTATTAGGTAAGATTACTGTCAAAAAGACGTGTTCTACATCAACAGTCTGTCCATAACTAGTAGTCTGTAAATTCTTGTTTCTACCAAATCATATCAACATGTAGAGGATCTGTTCTCTGTGAAGATACAAGTTAATAAGTTAATAAGTCCAGATTTACAGTTTCTCCTTTATGAGCACAACAAGCAGTGTGAGGCTGTAAATATAAATCTATTCTTTGAGAATACAGATTAAAAGCTGTGATGGTCACAGGCTTATCAATGGAACTCAGATACATTGATGACAGTAGCTGGATATGAGTCTTTTTAACACCGGTAGTTATGCACGAACTGTTAATAAATTACACACATCTTTTTGTTTGTACTGCATAGATGAGCATCATCACAGAACTTCAGGGAAGCTTTCAATCAAGGACTCATGTTAGCACAATATTAGAAAGTGAATTATTACATATTCATCTTTGTGCCATTTTACAGACAAACATACACTTCATTGTTTCCCTTTTAGCAGGTTAACTGAAAAAAATATTTGCTCACAGAAAGAAAAGAGGCTCATATTTGAATTAATGAGTATTTGTCTACAATCTGTTCTCTCATTTGTTGGCTTTTGATCTCAGTTTGTCTCAAAACTTCTTTTGTAATCATTGGAACTAGTTTCCCATTTGATTTTGTCTGACTTGTATATTGAATATTCCATCTTATATTATAGAAGCAGTGGAGATATTTTCAGATTTCTCTTTTGGTGACTCATACTGACATACCTGTTCCAGTGGAAACACACCACACCCTGCATGCTTGCTTTAATTGGCTACTCATGAAACAGGCCACCACTTGCTTCTCTGAAACCCATAAACAATGTGATAATTACACACAGAATTCTGTTTTATTTTTGTGTCTCTTTAACAGTTCCTGACAGGTTCTAGTGAGAGCTGAGAATCTGTGACCATATTTTCAGTTTTTCCTTTTCCTTGTAGAGTTATAACACTTTATTTATACTGCACCTTAAAAACTTCAACCAAGCCAGAAGAAATTCTTGAACATTGAACAAATAAATACTGAAGCTGAAAAAGAATGTAGTAAAAACCAGCAGCTTGGTGTTGAGTTAAACGCCAGAAAGGTAAAAGGAGATTTAAAGCAGCAAACAGTTCCAGAGTTCTGGAGCTATAAAAAACTCTGTATTAGATCAGCTGTTCTAAGTGACCCAGGTGGACCGAACATCACACAGGTAAGATGGGTACAAATGTTAGGAGACTAGAAAACATGAAAGAATTTTCCGTGTGACGTGGTCTTATCTATTGGTGTCTGTTCAAAATGGATCCAAACATGAGTATATTACAACAATCCAGCAGAGAGGTTGTAAAAGCAGGATTACACATTCACACTAACATTTTCAGAGCACAGGCTTCACTTTTGATAATGAAAAACAAGTCTCAGCAAGAGATCCATTTTTACACCTGAGTTTATGGTGGTTGTTTGCAACTAGTTCCTAACGTGAATAAGACAATAAAGGAGAGTCTGAATGGAGCAGCCATCAGTATTTTCAGAGGAAAATGATCCCGTATACTAATGAAGTGTCATGTGATGTAAAATTCCAGGGTTTTGGAGTCTGCTGCTTTCTTTTCTACTCTTTTCATCCGGTCTGTCTCTCTCCTGCAGGTATATTTTAGTCCAGCACTGTTTACCTCTGAACAATCTGCTGATTGCTGCAGAAGCTTCACAGCTGGTCTGAATATCCTTATGAAGCAGCATGATATCAACAGGTATGTTCCACAACTTGGTGCTTAACCAGGAAAGTCCCTCTGATAATAGTCTTTGGCTCAGTGAATCTCAAATGTTGAGATGTTGATTGAAGCCTGTCGTCTTCCTCAGACCTACCTGGTGAGAACAACAACTTTCAGCTCTTCAGTTAATGAACTCAACATTCCCTGACTATGAAACCACTTACTTTCAGTGATGCTCGATGTTTCTCAGGTCGTCTGTCCTCATCACCGGACACAAACTCTGCCATACTAACCAACCAGTACTCACCAGTACTCATCTGCTTCCTTTGTTAGCTCATTGACTCTCTGAATTCTCTTCACCTATCAGCTCAGACCCCAGTCGGCTAAGGCAGAAGGCCGCCCATCCTGAGCCAGGTTCTGGTTCTGGTTCTGTTAGAGGTTTCTTCCTGTTAAAAGGGAGTCGTTCCTTTCCACTGTCTCCAATCGTGCTGCTCAGGATGGAGGATTGATCCGAACTAACAATTCAACCCAATCAGCTGGTTCCTTAGATAGAAAATGTTTTATTATTAATTGGTGGATTTTTTTTGTAAAGTGCCTTGAAATGACTTTGTCATGAACTGGAACTTTATAAATAAACATGAAATGAATTATATTCACCTCATCCAAAACCTGCAAAGAAAATTAAAATTGTAAGAGATCAGTTAATATTCACTATTTATTGTCACGGGTCAAACCCTAACTAGTCGTCTTCTCCCGTCTCCTCAGACACGGTTTCACTCCTTTGAAAGAGCAGATGCAGCTTGTTAAAAGCAGAGCTAAAACAAAATCTGAGTGTAGGTCTTAAAGCTTTTTCTAAATCCTTCTCTGTAGTCAAGCACCTCCAGGGCTTGTTCTTGTTTCCTTTTCATTCAGTCCCACAGTGTTTTAGAATTAACTGACAGAAAAGTTTGTTTTACAATGCACCTGAAACGCTTCCTGGATTCTCTGAACCTCTGCCTGAGTTGTAGTAGCTTTAACTCTATCATTGTTTTTAAAAGCTACTGTTTTCCTGTTAAGATTTTTATTATATCTGTTTTAGTAACTACATTGTTTATGCAGGTTGCTCGTTGGTTGTCCCCTCGTACCTGGTCTTAGTTTGGGACTTTTGAAAGGTGGAACCTGAGGTATATTTTACTAAACACTCTAAACTGGTACATCTGTGGTTTGAATCTGCCTGCCTCACTTGTTAGACTCCATGTCTTCCATGGGTGTGACACTAGCTTGGATTACCACTAATCCAGACTAGTCCAGTCCAGTCTATGACTCATCTCACCAAGCTAACAGTGCCAAATGCATTTCATCGGGTTCAAAATGCCAGTTTCCAACAACATGATGTATCTTGTTAACACACACACACACACACACACACAAGTGTGTTTTGGTATCCTTATGGGGACCGTCCATTGACTTCCATTGATTTTAGTAACTAGATTTATACCTAACCCAAACCCTTTTACTAACCTTAACCATTACTGATCTATAACTAACCCTAAGACTAACTAAAACTCTATTCACACCATACCTATAAACCTAACCCCTAACCCTAAAAAGGGGATTCCCCCCCATGGGGACCAGGCTTCGGTCCCCACAAGAACCCTCGGACCCCAGAAAGATAGTAAAAGTCAGGAAACGGGTCCTCAGGAGGTCAGAAATACAAACCCACACACACACACACACACACACACACACACACACACACACACACACAAGTGTGTTTTGGTATCCTTATGGGGACCGTCCATTGACTTCCATTGATTTTAGTAACTAGATTTATACCTAACCCAAACCCTTTTACTAACCTTAACCATTACTGATCTATAACTAACCCTAAGACTAACTAAAACTCTATTCACACCATACCTATAAACCTAACCCCTAACCCTAAAAAGGGGATTCCCCCCCATGGGGACCAGGCTTCGGTCCCCACAAGAACCCTCGGACCCCAGAAAGATAGTAAAAGTCAGGAAACGGGTCCTCAGGAGGTCAGAAATACAAACCCACACACACACACACACACACACACACACACACACACACACACACACACACACACACATATATACACTGTGAATGAGAGATCTGTAAATTGGTCATAAAACCTGTGCAGAAAGCAGAAACGCCAGATTAAATCAGGGTAAGAAAAAAAAACGGAGCAGGAAAAACAGCAGAGGTTAGGGTCTTAAAGGTGGTATATGGAACTTGGAACAGAATAACACAGCATAAAGCCTTCAGCCATCTGGGTACCAGGCTCGTTCACCCCCCCCGCGCGCTCCAATGCTCAGGCCGACCAATATTCCTCACCAAACCCACTCTGATCCCCGATCCGAATAAAATATCATGAGTTCAGTTCACTAATCATGCTCTCCAGCCCAGCTGATCACACACTGACTCTGATAAAAACAGCTCCTACCTGTTTGAAGCTCAGTCATCGATTCAGTCTGTGGCAAAGAGCTCATAGTTGTCCCGCGGCTCCAAAACTTCCTGCAGTCCCTCTTAAGATCCTCTGTCCTCCCCACACATTATCCTGCACACCTCACTCATCCAATAAAATAAAAAAGCAAGGTTTTCATCCATATTACCTACCAAGGGAGTTCACCAGTGTTATTATAGTAGCAGTTTACATTTCACCATCAGCTAATGCCAACTCTGCATGTGACACCATTGGCTCAACTGTTGCTAAGCTACAAACACAGCACCCAAATGCATTTGTGGCAATATCTGGAGACTTTAATCATGTCTCTCTCTCCTATACACTGCTAACATTTCAACAGTTTGTCAGCTGCTCCACCAGAGAAAACAAAACACTGGACTTGTTCTATGCAAGTGTTGTGACTCTGGGGTTTTCGGTTATATTGGGTTCTTTATTTTCATCTGTTTTGCTTTTGTCTTTCTACTCATGGTTTATAGGACTATTTTGGGGTTTGTATCCTCTTGTTCTCCCCGGCACTCCTGTGTTTTGGTTAATTTGTAGTGTTTATGTTCATCTGTCCTCCTCGCACTATCATGTATAGTTTATTTCATCCAGTTTCTGTTTTTTTTTATGTGTCTCACTTCCAGTTCTCTCCTCTTTTTGACTGCAGCTTAATTTCCTCCCAGGTGTTTTGTTTTGTTCTCTTCTTCATTCGGGGATTGTGTTTGCCACTATGTTCTTTGAGTTGGATTATGTTGTTCTGCCTTACCTCCTTCACGTTTCACCTGAAATTTAAGTCACTGCTCCGTCAGTAGTTTTCCTTGTTTTTTTCACCTTCTATTAAACTTAGTTAAAACTGCCATTAGTTTGAGAGTCTGTCTTTGCATTTGGGTCCATTCACATGGAGTTTATTTTGTGTCTTTATTATTCAATAAAAAAAGGTGGTCAAAAAAACAAAACATAGTGTTCAATCAAAATAAAGTTGTTCAAACAAAAAATAAATCGCTCAAACCAAAAATCTTTAAAATTTAAGCAAAACTGACCTAAAACACTTTAAATTCACATCATATTATTTTGTTTGAATTCCAATTTTTTTCTTTGAAAGAGACAAAAAAATGTGAAACCAGAAGTTTGTTGAGTGAAACAGCATTTTATTTTTGAAAAACCAGAAATTTTGTTTGCGAATCTCCATCTTTTGCTTTTGAAACTTTTTTGCTTGTTTGAATCAAACTCTTGCATCGTGGGCGGGGCCTTCTACTGGAAATAAAAGACCTTTCTTTATTGGCTGGTGACACAGAAGTGAGCCCCAGACCCGTCGCCGGCAGGAGACACGCAGGATACTAGGAATGGTAAATGTCAATTTACAAGCTTGCTTAACACCTGGCAATTATTTAATGTTTTAGTAGTTCTATGTGACTTTATGAAGTAGTCAGATAGTGCTAGTAAATTTAAAAACGTCCTAGTATTTGTTAATGTCTTCTGGCCACAACCTATCTAGGACTAGATTAACGACCGTACTATGTTGTGTTTGTTTGACCACCTATTTTTTGATTGAATAATAAAGACACAAAATAAACTCCATACATTCACCTGAATGTCAGGTTTCAGCATCTGGTGTGTGGTTTGTTTGTGGACTCACCTGTCTTCACAGGGTGTGGCAGCAGCTGATCAGGAGCAGGTGTGGCTCATTACCCAGCCTTCTGTGGCTGGAATAAAATCTGTGGAGGAACCAGAGACAGACACCAGTTTGTTCCACTCATTACCGTGGCAACATTTGGCCTTCGGCGTTTGAGGAAAAGAGGGAAGCGGGGCGGCATGCTGGTCAGGCTTAGGGTCTACCTGCGCTCCTCTCGCGGTGCTGCTCGGAATCCATTCCAGGTTTCCTGTGCTGCCTCTTGCTCGTTGTGTCTTTGGCCTCGCTGGATCATCCCCGTTCTTCCTGGACCTGTTCCTGGTAGAGGACGCCTCTCTTCTCCAGTTGTGACTCCATACCCTCGCTACTCACGGATTGGAAAATGTCAAGTGGATTTCTCTAATCTTCGGACCTTGGAGCGTGTCAACCTCTTGGATGGAAACAAGCCTGGCTTTTGGATGGCGCTCCTCAATACCAGGTCTCTTACAAATAAAACTTTCCTACTTAAGGACTTTTTTGAAATACGAGCATTAGATTTTTTATTTCTCACGGAAACTTGGCTCCAGGATGGTGAGTCTAGTTTTTTCGGAACTTCTTCCAGCTGACTGTGCATTTTTTAGCTCCCCTCGGTTGTCTGGTAAAGGGGGAGGCTTGGCCTGTGTTTGGAAATCTGAACTTTGCTGCCATAATATTCCTTCCAATGTATACTCGAGCTTTGAATCCCAGCTTTTCAAAATTCAATCTGTTGTTCTGATTCTGTGTGCAGTGATTTATCGGCCACCTAAGAGTAATAATAATTTTATCACTGGCTTTTCGGATTTTGTGACAGGTCTTGTTCTTCATGCTGATTGTGTTTTAATTGTTGGTGATTTTAATATCCATGTTTGTTGTGCTGCTAAACCCCTGGTTAAGGAGTTTTTTCAAATGCTTACCTCTCTTAACCTTACTCAAGCTGTATCTGGCCCTACACATGAAAAGGGACACACATTGGATTTGGTGCTGTTCTATGGCTTAGAAGTGAAAGTGACTAAAATCAGTGATACTCGGATCTCAGACCATTTTCCTGTGTTATTTAATGTGTTTGTTGATGTTTCCGCAATAATTTTGCATCCTTTGCCACGTCGTCGGCGTCTTTTAAACGCACAAACAGTCGATCATCTTATTGCTGCTTTTGGTGAATCAGATCTTTTGGCCTCGGCGGACTGTTGTAACACCTCTGCTGATGAGCTTCTGGAATGCTTTAATTCCACTTGTACGGACATTCTGGACTGTATTGCACCTTTTGGAACACTGCGTTGTTTACACGCTCTGGAACTGTGGATGAATGACGCGCCTGCCGACGAGCCGAGAGAAAATGGAAAAAGAACAGACTTCATATCTCTTTGGGCATTCTTAAAGACTCTCTCTCCGAGTACCAGTCTGCACTAAAGCATGCAAAGGCACAATACCTTTCCTCGCTCATTGCAAACAATTCTCATAGCCCTCAGGTTTTATTTAGCTTTTTGAGCCGTCTCATCACTCCTAGTGTGTCCTCATATTCTAATCCTTCAGATCTGTTCTGTGAAAAACTTCGAAATTTCTTCATAGATAGGATTGCAACTTTTGGGTCATTATCTCCATCTTCTCTGATGGACACATTCTGTTCTCAACCGTGCTCAACTTTTTTTGACCAGTTTGTGCTGACGTCTCTTTCTGACCTTTCTAAGGTGGTACATCAGTTAAGGCCTTCTTGTGGTCCATTAGATAGTATTCACTCATCACTATTAAAAAGTGTTTTTAGTACTTTTGGGCCCGTAATCTTAGCTATTATAAACACGTGTTTATCTGTTGGTTATGTCCCTGCCGCTTTTAAAGGTGCTGTTGTTCAGCCACTTTTAAAGAAATCTTGACCCTCTGGTGTTCTCTAACTACAGGTCTATCTCTAAGCTTACTTTTCTTTCCAAGGTCTTAGAGAAAATAGTTTACAGGCAGTTACAGGACTATTTGAACCATTATGGTATTTTAGAGAAGTTTCAATCTGGTTTTAAGCAATATCACAGTACAGAGACTGCACTTTTAACAGTATTAAATGACCTACTTTTAACTGTTGAATCTGGCCAATCAGCTATACTAGTTTGGACTTGTCTGCAGCCTTTGATACAGTTGACCACCAGATTCTCTTGTCTCGTTTGGAGCAGAATGTTGGCCATCGAGGCATGGTGTTAAACTGGTTTAAATCTTATCTATCGGATAGGTCTTTTACTGTTAACATGGGGCAGTGTTGTTCATATTTAGCCCCTCTTCAATGTGGTGTCCCTCAGGGTTCTATTTTGGGTCCACTATTTTCACTGTATATGTTACCTCTTGGTGCCATCTTTTAAAAGCACTGTGTTTCCTATCACTTTTTTGCAGATGATGTGCAGATCTATGTCCCTCTGAAATTCCGAGGGCCATCTTTTGACAAATTATCAAACTGTCTTAGGGATGTACATGCTTACCTTAAATGACAAAAAAACAGAAATTGTTTTTGGTGACGCTGGACTGCTTCATGGAGCAAACAGTGTAATAGGTAGACTGGAATCCTTTCGCATTTCTCAGGCAAAAAATTTGGGTTTCATCTTAGACGACTGCTTTAAGCTTGATAAACAAATCAGTACATTTGTCCAGAGTGTGTTTTTCAATTTAAGACTACTCCGTAAAGTCAAGCTTTATCTGCCTAAAAAAGACTTTTAAAGAGTCATCCATCTACTTATAATGTCAAGACTGGACTACTTTAATTCACTTTATTATGGTCTCGAACAGGCATCCATCGCCTCCAGGTCGCTCAGAACGCAGCTGCCTGCTTGTTGTCAGGAAGGAGACGTCGGGATCATATCACTCTTCAGGCTCTTCATTGGCTTCCTGTTTCTGTCATGTTTTAACGGTTTGTTTGAACTCCAAGGTTGACCCAAACTCCAAACACACACAGAACCAGGGAATCAGATGCAGTGATTTTAATATTTAGAGTGATAAGGTTATATACAACAATATGAAATGTGCAAGGCTGCTGGAGGGAGGACTGGAACAGATGCTGGGCACAGGTGGAGTCCTGGCAGTGGAGGAGAGACAGATTAGTGACAGATCCTTCCAGTGTAGATGTATGATAAGCTGCGGTGTGCTGGGAATGTGCTCAGTGAACTCACGGAGGAAGCGGTGCTGGTGATGTTTGCGGAGGGGTCCAGGGAACCAGCAGCGGTGGTTGTGATCCGGAGGCAGAGAGTGTGAGACTAGATCCAGGGTGCGTAGAGAAATCCACAGGAGACGTTGAGGCAGGGGTGACAGCAGACGGCTGTTCCGGGGCAGGTGTGGATTCCAGAGGGGACCAGAGACAGACAGGGAAACCAGGCAGGGCAGATGGTCGTGGTACACATGACTTCAGGAACCCGTGGCAAGAGAGTCCTCCTGACGGCGCGGCAGACGGCCAGCGCAGAGGCACTCAACCCTGGAGGAGCGCTCCAGGTAACGGGACTGAGAGAGGGGAAGGAGAAGGCAGGTTAAACACAAGTATTAACAATAACTTTCAGAACACTAGCTCAGGCCACACGTTACCACGTAAAGTTGTGGAACAAACTGGCGTCTGTCTCTAGTTCCTACTCTGCTTAAATACCCAGCTCTCCTGAGCTGGGTAACAAGCCACACCTGCAGCCACTAATCAGCTGCTGCCACACCCTGCAATGACAATTAGTCCAACAAAACAAACACCACACACCAGCTGCTGAGATCCTGACAGTTTCTTACAGGATCCAATTTAAAATTTTATTGCTGTGTTTTAAAGCACTAAATGGTTTGGCCCCTTTGTACCTGATTCGTATCTAGGTTGAAGTCCAGAGGTGACAGAGTGTTTTCTGTGGCTGCCCCTTAATTGTGGAATAGTCTACCGTTACAGATTCGGTCTGCAAACAGTCTCCATGGCTTCAAGTCCCTCTTAAAAACTCCCTTTTTTACCCTTGCTTTTAAATGTAGCTGATTCCTTTTTTATCCCTCGTCCCCTTGGTTACATATGCTTTTTTGTTTTTTTTATTGTTTCCTTCTTTTAAAACTGTGTTTTTACTTATTTTCTTTTATTTTTGGATGTTTGATTGTATTTTTTGCTGTACAGCACTTTGGGCAATCTTAGGTTGTTTTAAAATGTGCTCTATAAATAAAATTGACATTGACATTCTAGTTTTAGATCTGCAGTTAATCATGTTGTTACTCACCTCGTCCTTGTCCTCATCCTCCTCTAGATCCTTCTCTTCCTGGATTCCACCTCCAGGCCCCTGAGTGCCTCTCTCCTCCTCGAGGCCTGGAGTTTGACACCCCTGTCCTAGAGTTTCTAAAAGTAGAATGGGAGGAAGAGCTTTTAGTTATCAGGCTCCTCTCCTGTGGAACCAGCTTCCACTTTTTATCTGTGAGGCAGACACCTTGTGTAGTTTTAAGAATAGACTTAAAACTTTCCTTTTTACACAATCCTATAGTCAGGGTTAGTTTGGGTTCTCCTGATCCATCCCTTTAGTTATGCTGCTATAGGTTTAGACTGCCGGAGAACATACTGACCACATATCTTCACTCTTCTGTCTCTCATTACTCTCCATGTTTGTATTGATTGTTGTTGCTTTCATTAACTGTTTCTCTGTTTATCTTTCTATAGAGGACTGGCCCAAATCCATCTGTGTTTGTCTTTTTCCTGTCAGCTCAGACCCCAGTCGGCTAAGGCAGAAGGCCGCCCATCCTGAGCCGGGTTCTGGTTCTGGTTCTGCTAGAGGTTTCTTCCTGTTAAAAGGGAGTCGTTCCTTTCCACTGTCACCAATTGTGCTGCTCAGGATGGAGGATTGTGCTGAACTAACAATTCAGCCCAATCGGCTGGTTCCTGATAGAAAATGTTTTATTATCAATTGGTTGATTTTTCTGTAAAATGCCTTGAAATTACTTTGTCATGAACTGGCACTTTATAAATAAATAAACTTGAACTTGAAACTTGAGGCTGAGGACATTTGGAGTCCAGGGATCACTGTTAAAAACTTTCTACGACGAAGACTTCTGGTTTGCAACCATGTCCTGTAGGATATGGTTTACTGGCGTTTATGGAAATGTTGGTCCGGGCAGTGTAGTGTGATAATATTTTATTGCTAAGTATTTACTAATGTAATATTAACCTGTTTTAAGCTTATCCTTTTTTGGAGAATAAAACCGTCTGCATTCAGGAGGCCGATGAAGAACACTGAAGGCCAAGAGATGATACCCTATTTGGGAAGGCTTTGCAGACTCTGGGAACTTAATGTAAACAAGAATGCACCACATTCAGCAGAGAAGCAGAAGGGGGAATGTTTAGACAACATGATTTACGAATGACAGTGTGTTAGAGGCTCAGAAGCAATCCTTAAAAGGATGTACATGTGTTGATCTTGGTGTTAATAAAATTTTTGTTTTGAGAGGTTTTGAGAGATCTAAATTCTCACTCTCTGATTTTAGGCGGAAACTTTAACTGTTTTCTGGATGCACAGTTGGAGCGTTCCTCCTCTAAGTCTGCTAGCCCAAATAAGTCAGCCGAATATATTAAGAATTTTCTTGGAGATTTTAGTCTTACCGATCCATGGCATTCTTTATATCCGACCGGTAGAGACTATTCTTTTTTCTTACATGTGCATCATAATTAGACACGCATTGATTATTTTTTTATAGAAAATTTGTTGCTCTCAAACCTTAGATCTTGCAGCTATGAAAGTACTACAGTTTTGGATCATGCCCCACTTAATCTTAAAATGGCTCTCTTGGATTGTGATTTGATGAAAAAGTATTGGAGGGTGAATCCGCTGCTGCTTGCAGATGAGGAATTTGTCTTAAATATTTCTTCTAAAATTAAAACACTCTTGAGTGAAAATAGGACACCGGGCCTCCCCTTTAAAACAATTTAGGAAGCAATGAAAGCTTTTCTCAGGGGGGAAATTATCTCATTTTCTGCATTTAAAAGAAGGGCTGCAAGACAGAGACAGCTGGAAATCTCGGATCAGATTCTAAAACTGGAAAGACTATATGCACACTCTCCATCCCCTGCTTTAAATAAACAATGATTAAGGCTACAGACTGAATTTAATATTCTTTCCTCCCAGCAGGTGAGAGGCTGTAAGAGTGTCATGTTTTAAGGTTTGTTTTTAATGTATTCGATGTTCTTGTGGTCAGTCCATATGACGACAGGCAGTTCAGTTCCCTCCAGCCAGTGACGCGACTCCAGCTTGATGGCAGGAGCTCTCTGTCACCTATAATGTAGTTCTGCTGGGCAGGGGTGAACTGCTTAGAGAAATGGGCACAGGGGTGGAGCTTACCATCAGACCCCACACGCTGGGACAACACAGCGCCCACCCTGACATCGGAAGCGTCCACTTCCACGATGAGCTGGAGGGTGGTATCGGGGTGAGCGAGCACCGGTGCCTGCGTGAACCGTCGCTAAAGCTTCTGGAATGCTGCGTCCGCCGCCTGACTCCACTGAAACGAAACCTTGGTGGAGGTTAGTGACGTGAGAGGGGCAGCGATGGTACTGAAGCCTTTTATAAAACGGCGATAAAAATTTGCGAAACCAAGGAAATGTTGCAGTTCCTTATGTGTCTGAGGGGTTGGCCACTCCTCCACTGCCTTCGTCTTTGCGGGATCTGGTCGGATCCGTCCACCTTCTAAGATGAACCCCAGGAAGGACACAGAGGACAGATGAAACTTGCACTTTTCAGCCTTTACGAATAGGCGGTTCTCCAGCAGCCGCTGGAGCACCTGTCTAACGTGGCATTTATGTGTCTGGATGTCAGGGGAGAAGATCAGGATGATCAGGATCATCAAGGTAAACAGAGACGAATTTGTGGAGGAAATCTTGTAATACATCATTAATAAGATGCTGAAAGACTGCAGGGGCATTGGTTAATCCAAACGGCATGACCAGGTATTCATAGTGGCCGATAGGGGTCTTAAAAACTGTCTTCCACTCATCACCCTTACGAATCCGCACCAAGTGATAGGTGTTGCGGAGGTCTAGCTTGCTGAAAATAGTAGCCTTGTGTGCCGGTTCTAATGCAGATGATAACAGAGGGAGAGAGTACTTATTCTTTACTGTTATGTTGTTGAGACTGTGATAGTCGATACAGGGATGCAGGCTCTTATCTTCTGTATTGGGAAAAATAAGAAATGAAATTTCTTCAGTATGATTACCGGAAACAGTTAAAGTAACAGGTTCAGTAACGTGTAATACTTGGTGCTGCCATCTAGAGCATTGACGTGTAAGGGCGTTTCAAGGGGCTTAGTGCTTAAGCTGCACTTGTGAGCTAAATCCGGGTGCATGAGGTTCTGTTCGGAACCAGAGTCTATAAAAACAGAGCAGGGTGCAGCTTCACTAAAAGGCTTCTGAATGGCAGCAGGTAAGGAATGTCGGAGTTTCTTATGTTCCAGGCCCATCAGGACCCCTAACGTGACTGACGGGCCCGATTTTTTTCCCCTTGGCTTCAGAAAACATCTACTAACTAGGTGACTAGATGAAGCACAGTAGAGGCAGAGCCCAGATGCCAGGTGGCGCTGTCGCTCCTTAGAGGTTAGCTTAGCTCTCCCGATTTGCATCGGTTCAGGTGAAAGAGAGCGTGTGGGAGAAGGACGCCGACTAATGTCTGGTGCAGGACTTACTGCTCGGGAAGAAGCGGGAGAGGAAGTGTTCATATTCCAGGCTCGATGTTGCTCACGAGACCGGCCGTCGAGCCTGATGGCGAGATTAATGAGACCGACAATGGTCTTAGGTTCATTTCAGGGAGTGAATTGTAAAATACGCTACAAAGCGTTTCATCAGACCAGTCCGTTCTGGCGGCTAGGGTGCAGAACTCCAAGGCGAAGTCTGCCATGTGATGAGGCCGGGGTCACATGGCGAGAAGTTCCCTCACTGCCTCTTCTCGGGTTCCGCCGTCCGAGAATGTAAGCTAAAATGTCTCAAGAAACTGGGAGTAAGGGGTGAGTTCAATAGGGTTAGATTCCACATACGTGTCTGCCCCCCTGAGTGCTTTATCCTGGAGCCAGCCGATGATAAACGAGGTCTTGCTGGCATCGGACCTTGCTGGCTCGGTTGAAGACGATCCGACACTGTCGTAAGAATCCCTTGCAGTTCTTTGGATTACCATCAAACGGTGCCGGGGATGGAAACTTCTCGAAAACCAGCACTCGGGAGCGGAGCAGGATGCGTCGGAGGCTCTGTGGGAGGAGGCTGACTGCTGGACAGGCGAGACATCACCTGGGTGAGGTTGCAGACTGAGGCTGTGGACATCTGCTGACAGAGTGGCTTGATTAGAGGCAATTTCATTGAGGAAGTTGTCATGTTGGCAAGTGGCGAGTGCGGTCTGGAGCTGGGTTTGGGAGTTCTCTTGGCCAGTTTGTTATGTCATATTTTAAGGTTTGTTTTGAACTACAAGTTGTAACCCAAGCTCCAGACCAAACACACAACTCCAGGAATCAGTTACAGTGATTTATTATGTACAGTGAATAAATTGGTACAGGTAGAATATAGGTTGGCACACAGCCAGAGGAGGGAGAACCGGACCCAGTACTGGGCACAGGCGAAGACCTGGCAGTGGAGGAGAGACAGGTTAGTGGTATGCAGTTCCAGTGGTGAGATAGAAAGTTGCGGTGCGCTGGGAATGTGCTCAGAGAACTTACAGGGTGCGAGGTGCTGTACGTCTTTGAAGAGGGATCCAGGTAACCAGCAGTGGTGGTGGTGATCCAGGGAGAGTGTAGATGAGAATAAATCCAGAGTAT
The DNA here is from genome assembly GCA_006937955.1 of Pachypanchax playfairii. Taxonomy (NCBI): domain Eukaryota; kingdom Metazoa; phylum Chordata; class Actinopteri; order Cyprinodontiformes; family Aplocheilidae; genus Pachypanchax; species Pachypanchax playfairii. The sequence goes on along the minus strand of SSNP01000094.1, from coordinate 2,242,906 downwards.
GATGATGAGTCCTCGGTAGAAGCTGAGGCAGGGGTGACAGCGAGCAGCGCTGTAAGGACAGGTGTGGACTCCAGAGGGGACCAGAGACAGACAGGGAGCCAGGCTGGGGAGACGGTCGTGTGGGGACACGACTCAGGAACCCGTGATGGGAAGAGTCCTCCTAACGGCGCGGCAGACGACGCAGAGGTACTCAAGCCTGGAGAGACGCTCCAGGTGACAGTACTAGAGAGAGGGAAGGAGAGGGCAGGTAAAACACACTGATTATAAACAGACGATCAGAGCATAAACCTAGGCCACACGTTACCACGCAAAGTTGTGGAACAAACTAATGTCTGCCTCTGGTTCCTCCTCAGCTTAAATATGTTAGGTTTTGGGGTTTTGGTACTAGTTTTGTGGATTGAGTTTCTGTGGGTTTTCTTTCTCTACTGGTTTTGGTTATGGGGTTGGTTCAGCTCATGGGATTATTTTAGCCTCAGATTTCTCCCTCCTGGTTTCCCTCTAGTTCAGCTCTGCGGTTTCCTGTGTATTGTTATGGTTCCATGTTTTACTTTGGTTGCAGTGTGCCTGTGTTCCCGGTTTTGCTTTTATTTTGTTATCTATTGTACTTCCTGTTTCTCATCAGGGCTCTTTATGTCTGGTATGACACTTCCTGTTTAGTTCCTGTGTGTTTTACCTCCCAGTGTTTCCCTTGATTGTTCCCAGGTGTTTTGAGTTGTGTTTTCAGTTCTGTTTGTCGTTTAAGGGGATTCAGTTCAGTTCGTCTTTGTTTGGGGATTATGTTTGTCATTGTAGTTCGGACCTGTCGCTACACTTCATTCTTGTAAGTCTCACTGCCAGTCAGTCCTCATCCTTTATCATTAAACTCTTCATTTTCAACTTCATTTTTGCTCTACGTTTTCCTGCATTTGAGTCCTCCCTACCTGCAAGCTACTAAACGTGACAAAATACCCAGCTCTCCTGAGCTGAGTTACGAGCCACACCTGCAGCCACTCATCAGCTGCTGCCACGCCCAAGCCCAGACTTTGGGAGGGGCTCACCAGGGCTCCAGCCCAGGGCCCCGGTGCCTCGAGGGCCCCGAATGCTGTTTTGTATTTTTGTGATTGAATGGTGTGACGATTACGTAATTTTATCACAGAGAAATTTGACGTTGTTCTAATTTGCTTTGGAAAACGTCAATCATATTATATGATTCATATAATGATTTATTCTTATTGGTCTAAGTTTGACGCAACTTACGCATTACGTGGAGCATCAGAGAACATTTTCTCACAATGGCGGACAACAGAAAATATGACAGTGGAGCGCAGAAAAGAAAGAAAAAGATAGAAAAAGATGGTCGTGACAAAGAGGTGATAAAGAAAATGCCCAAGCTTACAGGCTTTTTTAAACCTCTTAGCGGAGACAGAACAGAACCTTCGTTCCTCTCCGCTCCTGAAAATGTTAGTTTTGCTGCTAACACCCGCACGACGGTCCCGCCAGAACCTTTAACCGTGGCTAAGCCAGTGGCTGATCTGGCGCCTGCGGAATCAGAGGCGCAAGAAGGAACTTCACCAGTTGGAATCTCGCCAGATGAAAGTTCGGCAGTTGGAACTTCAGGAGATGGAATTATGACCATGATTAATCCGTACAGTACTGATCCTGCGCATTGGGGGAAAATTGACGAGTCCATGCGGAGTTACTGGGCTGAGCAAAGACTTGGGAGCTGTCAAAACATGAATGCTAGCTTTCAAGCATCGGAACGGGTGTACAAACATCAGAAGCGGCTCTTCTCCAGATCGCACTTTAAACTTAAGCTCGCAAATGGTGAGTACATCCAAAGACAGTGGCTGCTTTACTCTCCATCCTCCGGAGCTGTGTTCTGTTTTGCATGTCGCATTTTTAGCGATGCTAAAAGTCAGTCATGCTTTGAAACGGGTTTCAGTGACTGGAAGCACGCACCAGAACGCATGAAAGAGCATGAAAGCAGCGAACATCACAGAAAAGCCATGCTGACATATATTACACTTGCAACAGCCAGCAGAAGGATAGACACAGAGCTGCAAAAACAATTTGAATCGGAGTGTGCATACTGGACTGAAGTGTTGAGAAGAGTTGTGTCTGTTGTCAAGTTTTTGGCAGAGAGAGGACTGGCTCTTAGGGGCTGCAGTGACATTTTTGGCCGGACTGATAATGGGAATTATCTGGGTATTCTGGAGTTAATCAGTGAGTTTGATCCCTTTTTGAAGTCTCACATAGAGAAATATGGAAATGCAGGTGCAGGGACACCCTCATATCTTTCTTCCAAAACATGTGAGGAGTTTGTTCAGCTGATGGGTGATCGTGTTCTCTCAGAAATAGTCAGTGAAGTAAAAATGGCAAAATACTTCTCAATCAGTGTTGACTCCACCCCAGATGTGGCACATATTGATCAACTAACATTTGTGTTAAGATATGTGTCACCTGAAGGACACTCTCAGGAACGCTTTCTGAAGTTTCTTCCAATTGAAAGTCATACTGGGGAAGCTTTATGTGAGTCTGTACTCAAGGTTTTGGAAGAGATGGAGATTGACATTTCAAACTGCAGGGGGCAATGCTATGACAGAGATGTG